>PVLA01009260.1:60568-77661 GCA_004027455.1 Hydrochoerus hydrochaeris | reverse complement strand
TGTAAATCCTCCTCCATGAGCTCTTTCACTTCTCTCACATTATTCACAGAAGGCAAAACCCCACAACCAGTCCTCACAAAGGGGTTATCTAGAGGGCCTCCAGCAACCCCCCTGGAGTCTCCACCCTCGACTCCATATTGAGCATTACATAAAAACATACACATGTGAACTACACAAATTACAATTATCAGTATAAAACCTTTCAAGATCCCCGTGCCCAATTCCCACATGCGGCGTCCTTTTCCTGGAGAAGCGATTGTCACAAGGCGTGGATGGACTAGGACGCGGCATGGACAGAAAAGGGCGCCGCACCTACAATTGACCCAGTTTTTATTTCTTTGTGTTGGAATAGTATTGCATCATTTGTAAGTACTACATTTTCTTTGTCTATCCATTCCCACCTATATTATGGAATGGATCTTTTCTTCCCTAGCCTCACCAACATTTACTATGTTTGATTTCTTGATGATAGTGCAGTTGATTAGTTATCCTTGTCAGAAATACAGGGGACCATGTACATGTTCTAACTGTCCCCTTTCCTTTTCTCACTTTGACCATTTGCTACCCTGAGCCTCTACTTTTCCTATACAGCATTTGATTTTATTATTATAGGTATGATAACTTCTTTGTAGTTATTGTTTAAGTTTACCTGAACTACTGAAATGTGAGGTTCACAAAGGTAGTATCTGTTTCTACATTGTCTTTGTTAGCCTAGCTCCAGAATAAAAGATGTTAAGTAATTGCTAATGAATTAAGTAGAATATTGAATAATACATATGAAAGTATATAAAAAATTATATATACAAGAAAATGTATTCTATTGCAAAAAAAAATTCACTTTTTATAATAATGCTAAAGTTTTCTTCTAACACTACATTTGGCTCCAAGTATTATGAAAAATGATAGATTTTGCTTACTAATTTGTATATACTGCCAAGCAACTAGAAACCCAAATTTTACTTTTTTTTCTTCTTAGAATTATGGTAATTTGAAAAAAGTATCACATGCTTAGATTAAATCCTATGCTTTTAGTTTTGAGACTGAAAATATTAGAGAATAATGTAGAATACACTCATCTTTTTCTCAGAATTTTCGTCTACTTTAATTGTGTAGTTCTTCCAGCGCTGATTATGAGAAGTATGAAAGGTCCATAAAGTCCGGTACAATAATGGAAGGAAATGTTCCAAGATAAATTTAAAAAGTGATGGGTTTGTATAATGTAATGGTTAACTTCCTGGCAATTATATAATGAATGATAAGCAGAAATTAAGCAATGCACTTCTATTTGCTATATATATATATGTGTGTGTTTTGAACATATATTGGTCACTGAAATTGACAGAATTAATCTTTGGCATGTTCATTTCATCACCACTATAAAAGCTCCAATATAAAAGATGTTGCAACTATCACTCAAATTAGCAGAAGGAAGGTTATTTACATTTAATTTTACCAAGGGTCATATTTTTACTTTCCATGAATTTCTATATCAATATTAGTACTTTAGATGTTGAGAAATTTGAGAAGTTGAATAATTTGCTGGCAGAGTTTGGCAACTTAGGGTCTCTGCCACCCACATTCGCAATTACATGGGGAATGAGTAATTATTCTTTAATAGGAGAATAGTAGGGGTCACATTTGGCTGAGAGTCATGGGTAATGTTTTTGTTAAACACCACCCTGTACTCATTACTCACTGCACACTTGAATAAGGCAGTTGATTAGGAAGGGCAATTGAAACAGGGGCCTTGCCATCAACAGGCAGAGCACGCAGAGGCTCAGGAGTGTAATTTGGTGCGACTGGTACTTGGAGACACTTACTGTCACATTATGCCACCCTCCAACTAAAAAGAGTTTAGAGGATAAAACTATTGTTTAGGGAAAAATGTGTGGTTGTCTGATGGGACATACTTCAAATTCTGTGCAAATAAAAGCTAAGATAAGTGAGAGATTCCAGAATTCTATTGTGCCTTAGACAACAGTTAGGACACTTAATCTCAAGATTGCATAATATTTCTTCTGGCACTACATATGAAATTGTCCCTCACAAAAGTGAAGTAAAAGGACATAAGGAACACTGCCATGTCCTTGTACATAAAGATCTAACATTGGGATATGGAGAAAGGGGCTCCTTTACCAACATTGTGAGTTAAGTATTGTATCAAACACTGCTAAGTTTTATTTCCCCGTCTTTTTTGTTTCTATTTTTAAAAATTTTACAATTCTGAAATAGCTATAACTCTGAGCACTCAGATTCATTTTCAGATTATGTATTTAGAATAATCCTTTCACTATTTTTGATGTATTTATCCACTGTCTAGCCAAAAACTCAGCCCACGACCCAGATATTTGTGGTGTTTGGTGTCAGCACACAACGATGATGTGAGATTTATTTCCTTCACAGTCTCTACCAGTCATGCTTCTCACTTCAGGCTTTCTCCAAACAAATATATGCCTGTGTAAAGCAGGGAACATGCATGACAAACACGTCTCAGATAACTCTGTGACCCTGAGTTCACCCAAAGTCTCATTGCTATGTGCTTTCTATTGTGAGGTTCTCCAGTTGCCACTGTTTGCACTGATTCCATAGAAACAATTACTACTATAAAAACTTTCTGAGTGATGCAGTCCAGTGGGAGAATGAGTGGTGATGTCCAATGGTAGAATGCTTGTGCATAAGGCTCAGATTTGATCTCAAGCACCATCCAAACAAGAAAAACACTACAAACCACTTTCTACTTCCTTGCAGGGATATTTGTGAGGACTGCAAGAAAGAAAAGTATAGATATTTACTATTTATAACAGCTTATTTTAAAAATGACACAATATTAAAATAATATTTTTATTAGTTCTCCATAATGAAAGTATGGGTAAATCCTTATATATAGTAATATTATATTTCTAAGTAATTTTAGAGGGTTTTAAACACTTAGTTTGGGGGAAATTTTTTTTTCTTATTTTATATTTGTTCTAGTTTTCAGTGTGCACATTGAATTAGAGTGATGAGTGTTTATTCTTCTGGCTTGGAGATGGAGGTCTTTCTCTTACTAGAAGGGAAAAAAAGCATTTATTTCTAAAGAAGGGCCACGGTTTGAAATGTGACAGCAATCATAGTCTATGCCAATGCTGGCAAACCTTGTAGATCTTCTAATGACAAAAACAACTCAGGGTGGCACATGTGCCGTAGATTGACCGCCCCTGGTGTGTCTGTCACTTTGCCTTACTTAGATTGTATGCTACAGCCTCTCTTAGTAAATTTCTCAATTAGTAAATTATTTATTTTTGATTTGACTTCTGTCTTTCAGGTGATCATATTGGCTGTGTTTTAATTTTCTATTTTGAAAACATCATGAGTTGTATCACACAATGTATAAAGCGTACTTTAAAAGATACCATTCAACCTTGATTTGTGAGAATACTTTTTTCTGTTTATAAGCCTAACAACTTTTTTAACAAAATGGAGCAAGAGAAGACCAGTTGTGACTGTATGATGTTCGGCATAATGTACTAGTTGTATTGCAAGACATGGCTAGTGACAAGTTAAAATTTCTTAGAAACATTTTCTCATCTTGCAGAACACTCATAGACCAAGATCCTTGAAATCCAGGATTTATTGTAATTACAAACACTGTGTATCCAGCTCAGGCTTAGTGCTCAATCATATCTCCCTCCATTACTCAGCACATTTAATTGAATTTCGTAGGTAGGAAAAAAATTTGTTATAGTTTAAAATTGCAAATTAGATTGCATGACAGAGAGAAGGGAGAAGACTTCGGACCCTAAATTTTCTTTGAAATATCTGTTTTAAAATTTGTGTGGGACAAACCTGGAGGCAGACTGACCTAACAGAGGTTGGGTAGTCTAGAAAGAGAATGCTAAAGTCTGGATTAGGAAACATGGAGACACCATACACATTCAAGGAGTTTCAAAGAAGTGTAATTTTCAGGGTTGGGGATGTCAGTTAGTGTTAGGGTGCTTCCCTAGCACGTATAGGCCTGGATTCCATCTCTGGCATTGCCAGAAAAGCACAATTTACGTGAACTGGTAATTAACTGATTGTACAGAATAATGAAAGAGGCAATGGGAATCAGCAGTAAGTTCCTAATTGAATTAATTATGTTGGTAATTCCACAAGGTAATTAAAAAGTATTAAATAATCAAAAAATTATTAAAATTGTTTCATGACTTAAATTTGTATATAGTGGGATTTATGATTGTTTTCAGACTTTCTCCTGGTCCCAGTTTAAAACAAGGAATGTCTTGGGGGCAGCAGGGTGTACACGATGCAGATGTCAGAAGTAAGTGCCTTGTGATCACATGTGACTTTTTCAAGATACAGTCATTTGCTCAATATATGTTTCACTATCTTCACTATTGTGCCTGTTACAATTTTAATAGCATTCAAACATTAACTTTAAAATACTTAGATTGTACCTTCAGTTTTAGATTATAAAATGTTCAGAACTTACATACATTATTTTGATGGGGTTCTATGGTAGAGGATTAGGTCAAAGATATTGAACTGGTATTTAACAATGAGATGTAGTGATTAGGAGGCATGAAGTTGAAACTAAATGGAGTGGGCATATATGTGAATATGAAAGTTGTTTGAATCTCAAATACAGATTTGGTGCATCTATATAGTATACTTTACATGTACCTTAAAATGTGATTATATTTACTGTGAGAAAACTGGCACTAAGAATAGGCAAAAGAAGAATCCACAAAAAAAAAAATATGACCAAAAGTATTTCAGTGGATCAAGAGAGTACAGAGTAATGGAATATAAAAGGATGGAGTTGTTTTTAGAAGGAAGAAATAACAGTAACATTAACATTGGGAAATTTACCTCACATTTTAGAGATAAAAATCAGTTTCCAGCCTTGGTTAGGGTCTTTATCTTAAGCACCAATGGAGGAGGGCAGATTGTAGTGAGATAAGAAATGAAAAGAAGTTAACAGAATGAGGCTGAGTGTACTCTTTCAGGATGTTTGAACAAACAGGAAGGATGGAATTTGGAGATCCTTCCTCAAATGAACTGGGTTGCAGCTGGTAAGATAGAAGACTTTTGAATCTCTTCCTGGTACTGGCTATCAGACAGGTCTAAGTCTAGGAGAGAGAGAGGGTGGACCATTGTGCAGATCTCCAGGAGACTGATAAGAACTGGGTAAAGTGCAAGGGTGGCTGGCTTGACCTTGAAAAGAAGAAGAAACACCTCATCCCGTGGGGCTCAGAGGAAATAAGGTTGCTCTACATGAATGTACAGTTCACAGGAAATGAGAAGTAATAAATGACCTTAACTGATGGCCTCTATTCTTTCAAGAACATAGATGAAGGAGTTGACAAATCATCAAAAGTGGCTCTTGAAAAAAGAATTGAGGCTGGTCGATGTGTGTTAGTGAGAAAACTACTAAAACCTACTAAAGTTTTTTATGTTTCCATAAACACTGCAATAAAACACCCCGTTGCCTAGGTTACTATAAAAGCAAAGAGAAAAGATTTGCTGTCAATAAAGGAGCACTAGACTGAGAGTCTGGAGAGGTGGCTTCTGTCTCATTTTGCCATATCCAATTGGTGTCATAGACAAACCAATTGAACAGGTTTTGCATTGCAGAATAGAAGCATTAAACTAAATGACCTCCAATCATTATTCCTGATACAAATCTAAATTTAACTGTTTTTATTTGGATAAAGGCAAAAAGGATAGAATAAGCTTTAAGCCACACTAAGCTGTAACTCAGTCCTTGCTGTCGACACCTGGATGCAGGAGAATTAAATTGTAGATTCAAGTTTGGGGTAGAATTTTTTATTTAAAAAGTATTTGTGACAGTCTTGCTTTGAATTGAATAGTTTTGTAGGTGTTGTGAGGATAAAAAGATGTATTAGATGGTTTTAGGTCCTCGAGGGAGCATACAAACTACTGAAAGAATGGAATATTCATCTTTCAAATGTTGAAACTATAAAATCAAAGACATTGAAAGACAATAAACATTCCAGGACTGAGCATAACTACATAGATAGTCTTTGTTCCCAGGCTGTTTGTTAATTGCCAGAGACATTTGCTGTTAATTGGCCAAGACATTTTCCAGTTCAGTTCATGTGATGTGCTGCAAGTTCCCTCTTGTCTACTAAATCTGTTGCCACCATAGCCTGGAGAGATTCTAAAAGTATTGTAGAAGACTACAGAAATGTTACTTCCCTGCAGAGGGAATTGGTTTGGGCATGAACCCATGAGCAGTTTAATGTCAGTCAGCTTATGTCATGTATTATCCTTGAACTAACTAACTAAACTCTGCCAGTGGACTGGGTTACTATTTAGAGTCTGGGACTGGGGATTTGGGGTGTAGTATTGTATTAAATATGATATTAACTCCTCTCAGTATAGCTAAAATCAAAGGAACTTCACCAACTAATCCTCCTTCCCTCCCTTTTCTTCCTCTCTCTGTACTCTACTCCCTCCCTCTTTCTCTCTTTTCTCTTCTTCCCTTTGTTCTTTCCTGGCACTCACAATTTTTCTTCTTTATTTGACCATTTAGCTTACAACTATTTCCCCAATTTTACTGAATTCTGTAGCAGATGGTAAGGATACAAAGATAAACGAAGTTTCTCTTTTTCCATAGAGCTTATAGTCAACAGGAAAAAAAAATAGTAGTATGCCTCAGTAAATATTTAGGAATATTGAGCAATAGACACAAGAATGATCCATCTAAAGAATATGGAGTGAAGTGGTAATTGTCAGGCAACACATTTTGTATTGGATCTTGAAACATGGCTTTCTGTGTATGCATACATATATTAACACTGAGCTCCTGAGGCTGAAAAGAACTACATGTAGAAGAGTTTAATGATGAGATGAGCATTTCATTTCAAGTGGCAAGGAAAAGTCAGTCCTCAATTGTACTTCTGCCAAGTACAGGTGTATCCCTCCTCTTCCATCACGTTTCTCTTCTTTGAATGAGTTTCATCAAAGGACAATATCTTCATAAATGCACCTGTGGATGCTAGGATCTTTTATTAATCTATTTACAAAGGGTAAAACGAGAAGATATTTGGAAGTAAAGAGGACCGTGTGTTGTCATACAGCTTCATTAGGCTGATGAAGAGAGAAATAGTGTCACTAGTGGAAGTACCTGTGGTTTGAAACAACCACAAGATACAAAGAAGAGTGCAAATTTGAGTGCGGGTTGAGATTAACCAGATGAGAAATCGCTCTATCAATCAGTAAAAAGTCCCTGTAATGGAGCCCAAGTAAAAATTGAATGCTAGGTTTGTGCAAGTTGCTGTGGCTGGCAATATTCCAAGCGTATGGTCACATGTTAATGCCAGGAGAATTATGCTTCCTGATTCCATGGGAAGACAACAATGGAAACTCATGTTTGGAACTCTCCTGAGCTCTGTTTTATGTATCTCTTCCTTTGGCTGATTTTAATTTGTATTCCTTCCCTGTAATAAATCATAACCAGGAGGATAATAGGTTTCAAAGAATTTTATAGCCCTTTTAGTGAATTATTGAAACTGGATTTGGAAATGCTTCCTACCCTAAAGTTACAGCTGGTGTCAAAATTGAGCACAGTCTTGAGTACTGTGCCCTCTAATTTTGTAGTTGGCTGAGATGTCTTGTACATAATTAAAAGTATAGAGTTTTGAGTCAGACAGACCTAGACATAAATCTTAGCTTAATTACTTTGCAATCTGCATCCCTCTCAAAGCTTTACTTACTTTACCAGTTGCAAACAGCTTTGGTATTCGTGTCATCTCTCCCTGGCTTACCTTGGACTCATTTTGCAGCTGAGGTGGTCTTAGACTCTTAGATCTTAAACAGTGGTCCAGCTCAAGTGTTCTGTGTATCTTTTCTCCTTTTGCCCCTTTTGGGAGCTTCTGCAAAAATGGCCTGGGGCTATTTCTCAAATAATGGGAGGTAGTTTTGTAAATGAATGTACCAAACTCATTTTGGTTAACTATTTCTTTGAGGTAGACTGCTGATGGGTTGGAGATGCTAGCTGTTGTCTATGGTAGGAAGTATTATATCGCATTGACTTTTCCTCCTCATTGTTGTACTTCTGCCTTAAAGGCAGACCTTTTCACACTCTATTGTGGTACTTAAACTGTGACACTATCATATTTCTACTATAATGATTAAGTGAAATAACATATTTACCTAAAGGATATTAATTTAGCACTTAGCATATAAAAATTGCTATTAGGAAAGGTCATAAATCAGGGCAATATTCATATAGATGTTGGAATGATGATTCACTTGGGAGACTCACAGGACCCATCTGAGAGATTTTTAAATACTAGATAGATATGATAGGTTGTTAGATGTGCAAAAGGAGACAGAGAAATCCGAGATGACTTTCAGATTTCTGACTTTGACATTTTGAGAAAGGGATTATGAACGGCAAGTTTAATAGCGGGAGGGGCTGAGATTAATATTTAGCTTTTAAAGCTTGATATTTTTGTGGGTAGGCAAGTGTGAATGGCCATTTTGAGTTTCTTTTTCATATCTATAACTGAAATGATAGGAGTTCCAAAAGTGAGTTACGACTGCTCCTTAGTGACCCTTGCCATGTTTAGGGAGATGTTTGCAAAGTAGAGGGGGCGAACTGGACATGTGATTCAGACACACAGTGGATTTTGTTTGATCTGAGTAGCCTTTTCCCACATTTTGGTATCTTTTGTCATTTTTATTTGGTTGCGTTTATTTCTAAATCATCTTCTAAGAAACTTTTTGGGGCTGGGGGTTTAGCTCAGTGGTGTAAGTGCCTGCTTGGCAAACGCGAGGTCATAAGCTCTATCCCCGGCACAACCCCCCTCCCCCAAAGAAACTTTCTTTAAACTTTCCAATGTTTCTTAATAGAAACTGAGATGATCTGACATCACTAAGTTCCATTTCTAAGTAGCAGCACTCAGGTGGGTCAGGCTGAATAGCTGGGTGTTAGAAGAATGGGATAAACCCTTTTCAGTTTATCTCAACTGTACCATTTGCCCTATAGTTGAGTCAGCTGCTATTCATCGTGAAGGTCACGTTCTAGAGACTGGAGGGAACAGAAACATGATGGAAGTGGCCGAGAAAGAAATATGAAATACAGAGGTGGAGACTGAGTGAATCCAAGAAGCTTCTCCAAGAAGAATCTGAAAGTGATAGGTAAAGAGTGGTATATGTGACTTACAAAAGTATTTTAAAATAATTACCTATATTGACTAGTTGCAGTGTCTCTGTTGATTCATGCAACACCCATCTTCAGCTGTTCTTTCAGGAGGCCAATGTGTAGGAACTGCACCAAGATCTCTCTTGTTCCTTGAGTTCTGCTTGAGTTTAGTCAGTGGGAGACACTACCATACATAAAACTTTTCTGTAGTAATTACTTTCCCTTCACTGGGATCTACTACCCAACACTGTAGCTGGAGAGGTTTATTTTGGCTCACATTTTCAGTGGGTTCAGTCTATGGTTAGCTGGTTCCAAGACAGAAAAAGTATGGTAGAAATGTTGGAGGAGGGAAGCTATTATCTGCATGCTGGCCAGGAAGCAGAGAGAAGGGAAGAGCCTCAAATGAAAATATATCTTTCAAAGTCACAAACCCACTGACCACCCTACTTTTTATCAGGTTGTGTCTCTAAATATGAGATTTTGGGGGTAAATTAAACCATAAAACCAAGTATGAGTATATCACAATATATTTGCTAGTTTTGCTCTTAATATGCAATGAGATTATCTCCAATTTTGGAGTATAATTGTGAGTGATTCTTTGAGCATTTTGAAATATGGTTTAAATTAGTCATCTATATTATCTGTCTATTCATCCATGTCAACTGTGATTGCATCTGAAAGTGGAATTACTTTGTTGCATAGCTTTTTGAAGGTTTTCTTTCTTTCTTTCTTTTATTTGTGACTATATGTCAAAATGCCTATAAAGAGTTTAAACATATTTACTGAGGAATAGAAACTTTCTAATTTATTGAAAGGCTCACAAAACTTAAGAAATTCCAAAAAAACCCAGGAAAATATCAAAGCAAATATAATAACTCAGAAAGCATAGCACTTGGTGTTTAAAAAACTCTAAATACATCAATATTTCTGGAAGCATTGTAATTTTATAAAACAGAGGGATGCTCCTGAGGAGGTCACTAAGTCATCAAGAGCAAGCTGCATTGCGAGGGCATATAATACATTTTAGGAAAATTATAATTAAAGCATTAAAATATAATTTGATTTTTAAGAAGAAAAATATTAAGCAATGTGGGAAAAGCTATCATTTTATTGAGAAAGAAAAAACCCTTTCATATGATAAGGAAAAATGTAATAAAGAATATTAAATTTCCCATTAGCAGATTTTAGTTTTATATTTTTATATCTTTTTGTATTTTACAGGGGCTTACACATAGAAATCACTTAAATCTATTTATGAAGTACATTCTTTTACTGTATAAACTATGCATATAATGAAGCACAGGTAGAAACACTTTCCATTGAAATGTGCTGGTTGAATGTCTACTTGGCATATATAATACATATTATGTAAATTTTATATCCATCTACCTACATGTTTAAAAGTCCCTATTGGTCTCACAGTTCCTGAGACAAATTCGTGCCTTACTCTTTATTCTGATGTCCACAGGGATATTCTATTCACACTGCTAGGGAAGTAATTACTGTTTTCTCCAGGTGCTTATGTAGGTGACCTGGTGCTTTGTTATTCAACCTTCACTGAAATGTGTCATGAAGGGCAGAAGAGAACAGGACTATTATATGATTAGATAAGCATACCTGTCCCTTGGCTAGTTTAAAAGGACATTGTAAGAATTAATGAGATTATATCTTTGAAATACCTTTAAATACTGAAAAATTCAAACTATGTAAATGGTTATAACTTTAAAATGATAGCCAAAGGTATACTCTGGGAGTTTGATTGTATTCCATTCAAAAATTATTAAGTCAATAAATTAGCTTTATAATGTCATTTTTACTAAATTCAAAGGGCAGAGTTTTGAATTAATTTAACTTTTGTGAGAGAGGCCTTTTTTATAAGGCAGCATTCTTTCAGGTGCAAGTCAAAAAACCCAGCCCAAAGGAGTTTAACTACTAAAGGGGATTGATTAGCTCAAGTAATTGAAGAGTCCTATAGCTTCAGGCATGGG
Source organism: Hydrochoerus hydrochaeris (assembly GCA_004027455.1). NCBI lineage: Eukaryota > Metazoa > Chordata > Mammalia > Rodentia > Hydrochaeridae > Hydrochoerus > Hydrochoerus hydrochaeris. Next base: position 66,522 of record PVLA01009260.1, on the reverse strand, counting down.
TAGACGTAGGATTTCAAAAGAGAGAATAAAGAAGTGGTCATCCTCTCTGTTCTCAGGTCTTTTTTCCTCTAGGTTAGTATAATTCTCAGGCAAGTGCTACTATGTATGAACAAATTTAGGAAATAACACCTCCAGAGATATTTCTGTTACAGGCAGCTGAGCTAGTTAGAAATATTCTAGGCAGTCAGACAGGGCTAGGCCCTCCAAAAAACTGGCAAAGAGGACCAGAAATCTGGGGATCTTGGAGAAGACACACCTCTTGCTGTGGGCCAGATCTCAGGACAGAAGGCAAAACAAATGCAGCCACACCCTTAAGTATAACCCTTAGGGATTAAATCTGGATCACTTTGAGAAACCAGGAGTCACCATCCCAAACCCCTAGAGGAAGAGTCACTGATCTGTAAGAATGCTCACTTGCTATGTGACTCACTTCCCCATTTGTTCCTAATTTGGTGAATTTTACCTGATTAAACTTATTGGTTGACCATAATTCTGTCCCACCTCATGCGCGAGTTCCCAGTTTTTCCCACTTTAGACCCGCCTCACCTCATGGTTTTACTTTATAAAAATCCTCAGAAAATGTAGAATCTTTGGCAACCCACTCAGGATCCCTTTCATTTCTCTCTGTCAGACACATGCTTTCTTTCTCTCAATAAATATTTCTGCTCTTAACCTCCATTGTTCCTAAATTTCATTCTTTTATTTTAGAGAACAGGAACTCATTCCGAACACATAGTACATGAGGAGTTTCATTTCCCTATATCATTTCAACCCACAGGGAAAATCAGAGAAAAAAGGAAGCTTATTTTTCCATCAGTTTTGTGAAAAGTCCATAGACTATGGTTGGCCTTCAAGGACTATGGGTCTCCACTGTAGCCAACAATCTGTGCCTCTCTTAGAACAGAATAGATGCTCAGTTTTTCAGTATTCTCTGTTTTATACACTGAGTGGGCAAGAACGGACTTCCCACAGCAGTAGGATCAAGTGCTTCTAACAGTGATCAAGGATAGAGGTAAAAATCAATAAGCGGTCTGAAGTCTTTTTTTTTTTTTTTTTTTTTACCAGTTTGGAACATCAAACTCAGAAATTTCAGAATGTGTCTGTCCCCTAATGCACTTTTAAAACACATTTCTTAAAGATATATAAAGTATTCGATAGCTTGCATGTAAATGTTCTTCCACGATAAATTACCTCCTAGATTTAGCAAAACTACTTGTCAAAATCTTACTGATTCTGGTTTGGGAAGCTCATCATTGCCACGTTTCCCTCAGTGGGAACACAGCTGTATGCTTGTTAATCAGGATGTCTGAGACCTGTTTGAACACTTAATGAATATCTCAGGTAAAATCATATGACCCTGTCATGTTTGAACACATTAATTAAGAAATGTGAGATTTCAGAGGGTAGGTGACATAGTAAAACTCCACTAGATAAGGGAAAATTAGAAGACCAATCAACATGATTTTATCTGTAGAAGAGACTCTCCACAAATAAATAATTTAAAAGGGATTTAGAGCCTCAGGGGGAAAATTAAAGATCTTATTGAATGGCAGGAAAAAGTAACAAAGGCAAAGAAAGTCAAATTACAGCAGATGTACTTTTTGGTGGGTCATTTGAATTTTGCTGGCAGGGTAACCCCAGCAGGAGGAGTATTTTCAAATCATTTAGCAGAGGCCACAGCAGGAATGAGGAGTTCTAATCACTTTATTAGAAGTGCAAAGTCATTAGAGGAGGCATGGGCATGTGGGAGCTATTTATAGAAACAGTCAATGAAATGCTTGTGTGACCACAAGAAATAATGGAACACAGACTTTGCTCATGAACACATTAAAGGCAGAAAAATTGATTTATTTTGAGTATATAAATAGAATCATGAGATTCTTCTTGGTGAGGAAAAGAATTGTTTTGAAAATTAACTCCTATGTTTGTAGTGTCTCTGCTCAATTCTGAACCATCAACTCCAAGAAAGTCTTCCTTCATTTGTTAGGGTGATTAAAATATCAATCTACCTTACTGTTATTACAACATATCATATAGTTCTTTAAAATCATTTTGGATAAAGGAGTTTTGAACTGTTTGGGGCTCTGATATTCCTACTAATGATTTCTTAATGAATTCTTTTAACCTGGTCACAGCACATTTTGTTGATTTTTGAATCTATCTTTAATATGTTAAAATCGTCTGGTTCATAAAACCATGAGCTTCCAATCTCATTTGTATAAGCACATATACTCCTGCATATCAAAGTATATATAAAACTTGTCATTCTCATGTAACACTAATCACCACAGGTCAGAGTTTTTTGTATGTGTGTAAATTGTATATAGGTTAGTTTTCTGCTGCTGTATAACAAATCACCGTAAATTTAAGAATTTAAAAAAGCACCCACATTCATGAGCCCACAGTTTGATAAGTTAGAAATCTTTGGCTGAATTCATGGCTCAGAGCCTAGATTCCTTGTTTAGAGGGTGAAACCAATGTGTGAGCGACCTGTGTTCCCAGGAGGGAGCTCTGAGAATCTGCTGTGACATTCTGGTGGGGTGGGTTGGCCAAATTAAACTCTTGGTGGTTATTGGACGCTGTCTCCATTTCTTTGCTGATTGTTAGTTGGGGGCTATTTTCCAGCCCTAGGGCTGCCTTTGTATTTCTCAACATTGTCTCTCTGTCATCTTCATGTCCAGCAGCATTACTCTGAAATGTCTCTCATCCTTTGGATTTCTGGCTTCAGGGAGATCTCATTTTCTTTAACTGGGGTCACTAGATTAGGTCAAGCTCATGGAGGATAATCTCTTCTAAGGTCCATTCTCCTATATAATATAATCTCACCCTGTGAGTAAAATTCATCATATTCACAGTTCTGGGCATTAAACAGACTATAGATAAGAGCAATAAATATTGGGATCATCTTAGGATTTTGTCTAAAAGACATCTTTATTTGACTTAAATGTAGATGACCAAGTATGCAGTGGTCTATTTTTCTAACAAAGAATACTAGTTAAATGTATTTCAATCTGCTTCTGTTTTCATGGATGATTTCTCATCTCCCTACAAATGTGAAAATTAACCAGACTAGGGCACAGCAATTGGCAGTATGGTCCCTAAATTTAGGAACACATAAGATACCTGGAAAAATGTTTATACATTGCTGGGAAAAGTACATGAAAAATTGTAGCTCAGTAGATTCCAGGGGAGCATAGGGGATCATAGGAATATACATTTTAAGAGACTGCAGAGCACAGTTTAAGAATCGCTGTTGCTTCAGAATCTGTGTAGTGGGTCTGGCCCTCTTAAATGGCCACATAATCTACTGAAAACCTTGTGTTCTTGTTAAAATGAAAGTTAAATTTTCCGAAAATATTTGAGAACTAAAGCTGAGACACACTCTTTCTAGTCTTTGAAAATGGCAAATTATTTTAATGTAAAGCAATTTTGTATATGAAACATTAAAAAGGGTTATTGCAGAAAAATCACTTTTCTCAAAATGTTTAAATGTGCTTGAGTACCACATAAAAATGCCATCTTTTACATTGTGCTGTATTTTGTTAGATTTATGTTAGTTATTCCTTATTGAGAAAAGTATTATTAATATTTATTGGATTTTGCTTTTATTCATATGTAAGAATGATCATGAAACAAAACATGGAATAGTGCTTTTAACTCTGACTCATACTGAAATACATATTGTATTTTAGGATCAGTAGATGCAGTCTACATACAACACCAAAGACTTGATTTATGAAGTGGAGTAGAAGAAGATGAAAATACTTAAAACAAGGTGCACAATCAAAATGAATACTCTTTTCAGACAATTTTTCCCTACTAACACAGGCTGTTATTTTTTAAAATTTCAGTGACTTCAGTTTATTCATATTTTATTTTCTAGCACTTTCATTCCATCATTAAATTAAAATTGATTTGCCTCCAGAAAGCACTAAACATATTATGGAAGATATCTGCACATTTCCACTAAATCATTTTCAATAAAACAAGTAGTATATTTCCCTCATATTCATGCCTGTCTTAGATACAAATTCAGATTTCTCCATAGAAATTGTATCTTACAAACTGGTTACTTTTCCTTACCTGGTGAAATGCAAATAAGTCTATTCAATTGTATTAGTAGCAATAATTACAGTAATAATTGAAGATGAATATTCAGCATCACTTTTACTTTCCTAATCATATAAACCATTGTAATATAAATTTGTCTCATTTTCATGCATGTTAATTCTATTATATTAAAATCTTGGTTTTCATAAAATAAGAATTCCATTTCATATCTAAACATTTTATTTTTGTGATATTATAGTAACATTACCAAAATTAATACACTATAAATATGATAATATTGTGTAAATAATTACCAATGCAAATGAATTTTAGAGCATATTAATTTGGCTGCTATACTTGAAAGTGTAACATCTCACTTCTGTGTGTCTGTGTTTACCATTAGATTGTTACATAATTTCACTTTTTCAAAATATTTGTGCCCTCAGGCTGGGGATTTAGCTCTGAGACTTAAGTGCTTGCCTGGTAAGCACAAAGTCTTGAGTTGGTTCCCTGGTACCAAGAACAAAACAAAACAAAACAACACTGAAAACTGTATCCCCTAAAGTCATACTTTGAAGAATTGAAAGAGAGCTTTTTTTTTGCCTCCTTAAGTTTATTTACTTCGGACATGCCTAAAATACTTCCTTACATTCCTTCCCATCTTTCTAAAATGTTCCTCTTTCCCCTTTTCCTTCTATTTGCTGCTCTTTTGATCTTGATAACCATCCCTTAGGAAATTTTCTGTTTTATACACTTTGATGGTTTTGGGCAATTCTCTATTTTGGATATTATTTTATGTCATCCAACAATATTCTGGCTTAGTCTTCTATGTTAGTTTATAATGGACTTTTATAAATTCCAATGTTCTGATTTTTGTGTCCTACTGTTGCTTCTTCTTACTCTATTCTCTTTCCTGGTTATTTAATGTGTGATGATAACTTGGACTATTCACTTCTAATTTGACTACTCAGCCTACACTTTACTCCTGAATTTCAAAACCACCTTTTAAACTATGTTGTTCACAAAATGTTCAATCAAAGTTCAACCTGTCCAGAATTGTCACTGGGCCTTGGACTGGTCAGTGACCCACTTCAGTCAATGTTTTTTTTTTTGTTTGTTTGTTTTTTGGTACTATTTATTTTTATTTTCTTAGTGCTCAGCAGTGGGTCAGAATTATTATACAATGAATTCATAGAAGTCCCCACTCTGTAAAAGGATTTTCTATCTTTACCTGTTATATGAATTTAAGGCCATATCACTTTCTGGAAATTCTTCCACATTTTGAAACCATTCATATCAAGATAAATCCTGCCAACGCAATCTCCTGTGCTATGATGGTCCCATTTTCTATCGCTTTTTTTCCTCATTTGCTGGAATATAAGTCAAAAGAGCAAGAATGACATAGATCATTTTGTTTATGGTTATAGCATAAGTATCTGGGAGAGTATTTGGAACACTGTCAGTGCTCAATAAGTATTTGCTGAGTTGAATGGAATTTTTGTTCTTTGCACTGAATACTACAATGGGTTCTAACAGAATGCTGTGTGTCCATTCATTTCTCTAATCTACTCTGCATGGCACTCACCCTACTGAGGACTTCTCCCCTGTCTTGGTATTAAAAGTATTACTTCTTTAAGGAACATATCCTTCTTTTTTTCTGCTTCATGGCTCTCATTAAGTAGCTTCTGGGTATTCTTCAATAACCTATTCAAGCTTTAATGTGTGGAGCATATCATTATTTTTCACCTCAATTTATTCCAACACTATGAATAAATTATTAAACATATATGTGACCCTGTTCGGATCAATGATCAGTTTCTGGTTTATTTTATCCACCTTCACAGAATGCTTAGGTATATTCTAGCTTGGATAAAATCCAATCTAGGCCTTTTTTCTTTTTTCTT
>PVLA01009260.1:0-60468 GCA_004027455.1 Hydrochoerus hydrochaeris | reverse complement strand
TTGATAGCATGTAGGAATTACATTATGCTTTGAATTCATAAAAAAACTGAATTTCCCCCCAAAATTTGTTCCCCAATTTTTTTTATGTGACAAATAATAGGATGAAACAGGAATCTCATTTTAATTAAAATTATAAATAATTAACTCAGTATACTGAAAAGATACTTCCCATAAATGATTCTGCCAGACATTATAGAAAACTGTTCTTTGGGGAAATAATATTTCTGCATCTGAGTTGCTTGTCAGAGTATATAATACCATATCAAGATAGCAAGATATTTTTATTTTTTATTTTCTTCTTTGAGTTATAACTGAATATAATGTTGTAAAACATTTTTATTGCTCTTATAATTGGTAGGCATGTTGATCTTATTTATTTCTTTTTTAAAAAATTTATTTAAAGAGAAACAAAAGCATGTAAAGGGTAGAGGTAATACAGAATTCAAAAAAAAAGATAAACAATAAGAAATCACTAGTTAATAAATTACATGTTGTCCTCTTAAAAATAGTTGTTCAAGTTACAAAATTAAAGCATACAAAGTAGATAGCCAAATAGTGAGAGTGTAAAGAGCTACACATGCATGAATCTCTGCATGTATTTCTATACTTTCTGTATTAGAGGGAAAAACAAAACTTAGCAAGACAAAACAAAACAAAACAAAACAAATTCCTATAAAAACATGAAACCAAAAAGTTGTATAAAACCACAGTACCAGGTGATCTACAATGATTACTGTGTTGTTTCTTATTATCTTCAATACAATGTCTATATCATCAGGCATAATTGAATATAGCAGTATAATTGAGTATAGCAGTAAATAACAATATTAGTAAAAATAAAGCATTGTAGACATTATAAAACTTTAAAGGCAGGTAATAATCAAACCATAGTGGATATTCTAGTGGATCTTGTCATCTCACACAAGACTCTCAGACTTGATATTATCAATCATAACAGCTTTGAATAAAATCAATCAATACAAAACAGTGATCCAACAAACCAGATTCAATTATGATCAGTCATGGTAAAACAGTGTAGGTTTTACAGAGCTTTAGATTAAGTTAATAGGGAATTAAGGGTGATTACCATACTATATCCTGTTATTTTTGGGATTGCTGTCTGTGCCCTCAAATGTAGTACAGGTAGAATGACTGGAGCAGAACATAATACATCTAAACAGAGTAGTGTGAGTAACGTGGGTTTTAAATCCTGGTGCACTATTAACAATATAGCATATCAAGGCCATCTATGTTAGTGATTCTAGTTATCCTTCTCTGCCTCATTTCTGCTATGCTACTTTTCTGCCTTTGTTTGTCTGGTTTTCTCCTTCATTCTACTGCCTGCCCCATTCACTGAGGCCTTTCTGCCACTGTTCCTAAAATCCTGGTATCTTTTTTCTCTCTCTCTGGAATGTCCTTCAGTATTCTCCGTAGGGTTGGATTAGTGGTCACAAACTCCCCCAGTTCTTCTTTGTCATATAAGCATCTTGTTTCTCCATTAATTTCTAGTGACAGTTTTGCAGGGTACATCAATCTGCACTGGAGGTTATTTTCTTTCAGGGCTTGGAATATTTTGCTCCAAGCTCTTCTTGATCTAATGGTCTGTATCGAGAAGTCAGCTGTGATTCTGATGGGCTTACCTTTATAGGTAACCTATTTCTTTTCTCTGCCAGCTTTTAATATTCTGTTTTTATGTTGAATTTCTGGTAACTTGATTATTATATGTCTGGGTGTAGATCTGTTTTGGTTGTAGGTGGCTGGAGTTCTGTATTCCTCACATAACCAAATATCATTTTCTTTTCCCATGCTTGGGAAGTTTTCCTTAATTATTTCCATGAATAGCCTTTGTAATTCACCTGTATGTATTCCTGCTTCTTTGTTTACATTTCTTATTCTTAAATTGTAGATTCTCTTGTCATCTTCTAGCCTTTGTATTGTTACTGCCTGTTTCCTTGTTGTTTTTAAGAGATCTTTCCTTTCATGATCACACACTGAAAACTTATCTTCAAGTTTTGATAGTCTAGTCTTAGTTTCTTTTAAGGCATTTTGCCAGCTTTCAATGGAGTTTTTAATTTCCTGGTAATATCTTTGAATCTGCTTCATGTATTCTATATTTTCTTTATATTCTTTATTGAATGTTTCTCTCCTTTTTTTGTGTTCCTCCCTTCTTCCATCTGTATCATCATGAGAGATGATTCCTGAGAGCATTTCTTTTATTACTCTACTCATATCCTGCTTTACCTGATTTAATATTTCAGTTTTGAGCTTGTCTACAAGGTCCCAAAGATATCTCTTAGTGTCCATTGAAGCTGTGTCTGATGTTGTGTGTTTGCCGCCCTCAGTCTTCCTTGTTTTTCCTTCTCCTGGATCAGTGGTCTCAGGGTTCTAGGCTGGGGGCCTCCTCCTGCCTCTCTCTCCTGTCATGGCCCTGGCTTCCTCCACATGGGTTACAGTGCAGGTCCCAGCCCCCTTTTCTGTTGGCCATGTTTCCTACGAAGCATGCTGGCAAGGGACCTCTGCCCTTTCCTGCCTGCTCTTGTCACTGAGGTATAAGCAGCAGCTGTATTTGCCTGCCCCTCCCCACCCGGCCAGCCAAACTTCAGGGACCTTCACCCAGTCAGTGTGTGCTAGGCACAGGGAATTGATTTGGGATGGCTCATTGGGTCCCGGCCAGGGGCGCAGCCCAGTCTAAGCAAATCCCATGAATCTGCTCTTGGGAGGGAGGAACCAACTGAAGTCACCATCGCTCCCAGTTCAGGCTCCTCCTGCTGGATTCTAACATGCCACCCATTTGGTCATGCACTTCCCATGTGTGGGGGGTCTCATTTCCAGCACTGACTATGGATTAATGAAGTTCCCTTCACCGGCTCCGCTCTCTGCTCTCCATTGGGCTCACCAACCCCCAACTTCAGCACTGCTGTGCTTCCTGTGAGTGGCAGCAGGAACGAGTTTGGGTGGTTCTGCTGTCCGTCACAGATTCAGGCCTTTGCAAACTTGGCGGGTCGCCATGAACGATAATGCTGCATCCTGTAATTTTTAGCTGTTTCAGTTGTAGTCCTGAAGCATTTGATGAGCTTGTTTACATTTTAATTTCTTCCTATGTCAAGAGGATCCATCTCCCTCCATCTGGGTCTCTCCAGGGTGTTTCATTCTGGCAAATGAGTTGTTTCTCCTGGGAGGCCCTGCATTCTGTTGCTCACTGATCAGCCATCTTGTCTTTTTCATGGAATACTCATTCTTAATGTGGAAGATTATTAGCAAAGTTGGCTGCAGTAATTCCTTCCATTTCTGTATGTATTTCACTTTTGTAATGAAGTACTGTTAATTCTCCCATCAAGAGATAGGATTTATTTCTGCATACCCTGAATAAAGGTTTGGCTATAAAATGTACTTTGGCCAAAGGCAAAAGTAATGGTGTTTCACACTTGGAAAGCACCTTTCTTTTGGGACCTAGCTTCTTGCTAAAATTCCCCATTATGACACGTAGAAACATGGATCGGGCTATTGAAAGATGAACCCCTGTGGATGAAAGATTGTCAGTCCCAGCTGAGGTCTCTTGTATCAACCAGCTTCTAGATGACCTTTCAGAAGACTAGCTGTATAAGCAACACAAAGATGGACCAGCAGAAAAACTACCAAGCTGAATGCAAATTACTGACACTCAGAATTCTGAGCAACTAAATGGTACTTGTTCAATATTGTTTCAGTTGTAGGTGGTTTGTTATACCAAATATATAACTGACATATTTAATCAATGTTCTTATTTTCTATAGTCAATTATAAAGAATCAATAGATGTGTAGAGTTCGCTTTACTTTGAGACAATAACTCACCCAAGTAACAGTTCTGGGGATCAATACCACCTGGTGGCCGCATACTCCGTGTAATTAGCATTATTACCCTCTGACAGATTCCAAGAAAAACCAAAGTCACAAAGTTTCAGAACATCATTGTGGCTAATTAAGAGATTTTCTGGTTTTATATCTCTGTGGACAATATCATTCTTATGGCACCAGTGAATAGCTTTGATTAGTTGATAGATATCAGGTGGCACTCCATTTGGCATTTCTTCCAGCAATTCAAGCATATTTTTTTCCACATATTCAAACACCAAGTACAGTTTCCCCCACCGATGGAAGGCTTCTTTCAGTTCCACAATGTTTTCTTGTTTGAGAGTATGAAGTATTTTAAGCTCTCATAAAGTCGTTTCCTTGACTTCTTCATTTTCTTCACTGTCCTTGAATTTCTTGATTGCCACAATTTCATGTGTTTCCTTGTACCTGCATTTAAGTACAACTCCATAGGCTCCTTCACCTATAACTCCAAGGATCTCAAATTTATTCATCACATTACCAACGTTAGGAACCTTCATGAAGACAAACGCCTCTTTTGATGTAAGCCAGAAAACATGGCACCAAAAAAGGAACTTCTGAGAAAACTGTATATAAAGTAGAAGAAAAATGTCCAAAGGAGGAAAGTCTCAATGTTGGCAGAAATTTTCACATATTCCTTTTAATAGTGAAATATTACATGAGTACCTTAGAACAAAGGAAATCCAGTAGTTGTATCTTTTGAACTTCTTCTCCTTGAAGATTAGCAGATCGTGGAAAAGGACTCTGGTCTGCAGATGTCCATACACTTTTTCTTCCCTCTCTTCTCTCCAGGCATCCCCGGTGAAGTTTTCTTCCTGTGAAGGCCTCCTCCATATCCAAACTTTTCCACTCCAGGTGGACTTACTCATTCAGGTTAAAATTTCTAGTCCAAGGATTTCAGGTCCCTGGTCCAGGTGCCAGTTAACGGGTTCTGCCCTAGATCCCCGATCTTCCAAACAAGTGTACAGCGGAAGTTAAGTAAAAGGAGACAAATTGTATAATTTTAGGGGCTCCATCCAGGAGGATCAAAACCCTTTAGTTGAACTCCTGACTTCTAGGGTTAAGACCCCGTCTTCTCTGGACTGCGGACGAAGGGTCTGGTCTTGCTTTAAAGTTTTGTTTTTGTTTAGTTCTATTTCATTTTCATGAATGACTTTCTTTTTAATGAATAAAATATATTTCTTAAAATTATATTCCTCAATCTGTGTTCTGAAAATAATGTATATATTAAATAAACTATTATTTAAAGCTTTGTTTCTGCTTAGTTCTATTTCATTTTCATGAATTTTTTTAATGAATAAAGTATATTTCTTAAAATTATATTCCTCAATTTTAAAATACAATTTGCATGATAACTGGAATCACAAGTTACACACCAACCTGGAGGTGATTCTTTTTTCCCACTGAGTTCTTATCACTCATTAGAATTTAATAATTTGAACTATTAGCTTACCATTACTTTGTCATTAGCAGAGAGCTTGTATTAGAAATGTTATTGAAAAACATGTTTGCAATTAGTAGCCATGTCTTGTATTAAAATGGATGCAGAAGTTGGAGTGTGTTAATGTCGACTTGACAGTTTACTTAATTTTGGTTAAGGAGAAATTTTAATAAATTTAAAATGGAGAAAAAGACAATAAAAGCAATGTTGTAACTAATTGAAAAGTCCTAAAGAAATGGATGACTTTCTGAAAAAGTGCAAATATTAAAGTTGCAAAAAAATATAATTAGAAAAACACTAGCAAAGTGGACAATACTATCAAATAATCAATTGAAACATATTTTTGGGTCAGGAAACTTATTTACCAATTCATTGCAAAAAATATACAATGTTTATACTTTGTAAAATGTTATACAGCATATCAAAAAAGATACAACTAACTTGTCTTGAAACTTAAAAATCTTAAATAGTAGAACGTGACAAAATAAAACAAATTTAAAGTCAATGTAATTTATAAATATATGTATAAATCATAAACAAACATTAACATGTTATGTTCAACTTTATATTAAAAATATCACCTAGAAAGATGCAGTAATATCTTTAGCAGAAAACTTGTATTGAAAGGGGAAAGGGTCACTGATGATTTAGGTGTAGGAAATCTAGTAATATAATTCAATTCTTCACATTGTTCAAGGAGAAAATTATATCATTCCAATGGAGCTCAAAAAAATCCGGAGAATATTTCTAAGAAAACTCAGAAAAAATGCTAACTTAAAATCATAAATATCTGCTTTGACCAAGAGATCATGTCATACTTAGGAAACTACCTTCCAAAATCATGAAAAAGATAAGATGGCTTCTGGCTCTCATTTCTAAAAGAAATATAGCAAGAATTCCTATCTTTTATTGTCTTCTAAATCATAACTTGAAGTAGTTTCTCCTGTCTCTCTTTAAATTTTACACATAAAATATGATAGCTAAATGCACATCATTTTATCAACCACGGAGCAGGAATGTATCTGAAGGACCAAGCTTAGTTTGCTGTATGGTGCATCGCCTAGTGTGAATGGAGGCCTCAAGCAGGAAGCTTAATAAGACACCATTTTATTAAACCAGCTGCACTAACCAAAGAAGAGTGGCAGGGTACTTAGGGGGCACAGAAACGAAACCTGAAATGAGTGACCTTCCCCCATCCATTTCTGTTTAGCTATATGTTAGGATTTTCTAGAATGTACTTTGCCATTAACATTTTAGATCCTTAAAATAACAGCAATTTATTTCTCATTCATGTTATATTTTCAGAGAGAACTGGTATGGGGTCTTGCTTCACTTAGCCACTCAAAGAGCTAGGCTGATGTCATCTTCTCTACATCATCTGTTACCCATGGCCTCCTCGAATGACTAGATCAGACAAGGGAAAGAATGGAGAATCATTTACCAGCTTTTCATTGTCTCCGTTTATCAGTACTGTCAATTTCTATCCTATTGTATCGACTAGAAATTATCACGTGACCCTTTAGACCAGCAAGAGGGTTGTTTGTTGAGTGCTACTTTCTATCACAAATTATTCTATTTTGTTGTGAAATTTGTTCTAGTTTTCCCATAAAATTTAAAAAAAAAACTCTTCCTTTTGATTACTGATGACTGATAAGACTGGTACGCATGGAAATGCTACACCATCATATTCACTGGCTTGTGCCATAATCAAGGACTGGTGACCATATGGAAAGTGTACATTAGAGGGGAGGATTTTCAAATCTTAGAATTCTCACAACACTAACAATGTTTATTGAGTGGATATTTTGTGTCAGACATTATGGTAAGATTTTAAAATTCTTTGTGTTATTATTTTATTTTACAAAACCCTACAATATGTAGTGTTATTTTAAATTTAGAAGTGAAAAACTGAATGATTTTGAGTTTACCATTGTTGTTTATGCCTTTTGCCTTTAGTTCTTCTTTTCCAACTTTACTGTTTTTTAAATAAAATTAAAACAAAATAAAGCAAAACAAAACAAAATGAATGATCCAGAGCAACCTACTCAGTTACTGAGCCAGAATTTGAACTTGGGTTTTGAATTTCAAAGTTCACAGGCTTCATCTTTCTAGTACTGAATAACTGTTAGGTGCGTTCAACCCTACTACCCTGGGTGTTGCTTTCTTGGTGTTCAGTGCTTTGCCTTTTCTATGAGTATTATTTATGGACACATTTTCTGAAGACATGTGACTTAAAAATTTCATAACTGTCCTGAGCCATTGGCTTTAAAGCCATTCAGTTCCCTTAAGAAGATTTTTGTTATGACTGCTCGGGTCCAGCATTTTTTACTGTCATAATGTAATTTCCTGAAAGCCAGTTTATTTCATCACATAACAATCATCTACTGTAAATACTCTGCAGATGGAAACGTAAAAACCAAGCAACCAAACAAGCAAACAAAAAAACTAAGGACTGGAGGGACTAGTTCTAAAAATATCCAGTTTGTTTTTACATGACAGACATAGACATCATTCACGGAGAGAGAAGCATGGTCCCCTAAATGAGATTGTTGTTATTTTTAATCCAAGGCTGTGGAAATATTACTTACACAATGTATCTTCAGGGATATATTTTCCAAGTGACTTCAAGATTGCTTGTGCAAACTTCTAAAGCTGACACAGAATATCTGACACTGGGTAAAAGCCTTCTTCACTGTTTTATTCCCTTGATTCAATTCATCATTGATTCTCTCAACCAGTATTCAGAATGAAGATCTGCAGTGCAATTAATATTAGTTTCAAACACAGTAAGTTTCTTTCAAAGTGTTTAACCCTCTCATTGTGAAATTCTGTAAGTTAGGGAGCTTTTGCTTCATTTACCTTTTTTTATTCGTACATGTTTTTAGTACATAATGATCATATTTCCTTTGTGGGGAGTTGGTACATGTGCATAACACTTCTTAATTCTTTTAAAAATTGCCTTTGCCCTCTTTCTTCTTCCTTCATCTCTTGGTGCCTTGGCTATCTGCAAAAGAGCTCTTACAGTTTCCTATTATCTTCTTTACATATTGCTTTTTGCTTATATTTTTGGGTTTTCATACAAGGAAATAGTACAATATTTAAGCTTGTGTATCTGGTTTATTTCACTTAACATTAAGATGCATCTGTGTACCCAGAGATTATTCAAATTTTTCCTTCTTTGTGTAGAGTAGTACCCTACTGTGTATAAATACAACATTTAGTTTATTCATTTGTTTACTGATAGACACAAAGGCTGCTTCCAAGATTTAGTTATTGGGAACTGTGCTGCAGTAAACACAGACATGCAAGTATCAATGCAATCTGATGTTTTAAACTCTTTTGGGAAAATACCTAGAAGGGGAACAACTAGATCAAATGGAATTTCCAGTTTTAGTTTTTTGATAAATCTCCATACTGGTTTTTATAAAGGTTGTACTTGTTCACATTCCCACCGACAATATAGAAGGGTTCCTTTTCCCCCACAGCCTCGCTAGCAATGTTGTAATCTAATTTAATGATGATAGCTATTGTTCCTGGAGAAAGTTTAAATCTCAGTGTAGATTGAATTTTCATATAGTAAATGACCAGAAGTATTGAACATTTTCATGCATTTATTAGCCGTTTGTACTTCTTTTTCTGAAAATATCTGTTCATTTCAGTTCCCCATTTTTTGACTGGGTCTTTTCTTTTGGGCCTTCTACTGTTTTGGGTTCTTTGTATTTTCTAGGTATTTTGCCTCTGTTCGAGGAATTGCTGATGAATATTTTTTCATTCTGTAGGTTATCCCTTCACAATATTACTTGTTTCCTTGAGATGTAAAAGCTTTTTAATTTGATATGACCCCATTTGTTGATTCTTAGAGCTATTTCTTGTGTAATTAGGATTCTGTTCAGAGAGTCCTTGCCTACCCCTATGACTTCAAGAGTTTTCCCAGCAGGTTAGGTGTTTTTGGATTAGCATTTAGTTCTCTTACCTATTTTGCTTTTGGGTTTAGTACATAGTGAAAGAGACAGGTCTAGATTCAGTTTTCTGCAGGTGCTGTGCCACTGAGCTAAATCCTGGCTTTGTGTGTTGACTTTATATCCCACTTTGTTACTATATTTGATTATTAATTTAGTGGTGGAGCCTTTTGGATATTTTTTGATCATGTTGTCTACATTTAGTGGTAATTTGACTTCTTTCTTTCTTTCTTTCTTTCTTTCTTTCTTTCTTTCTATATATTCCTTTTATTTCCTTCTCTTGCCTAATTACTCTATTTAATGTTTTGAGGTCTACGTTGAACAGGAGTGATTGTAATGGACATCCTTATCTTGTTTCTGATTTTTGAGGGAAAGCTGTGAGTTTCTCCTATTGAATATGATGTTGGCTCTTGTTTTGTCATAAAGGGCTTTTATGAGATCAAGAAAAGAACCTAGAACACATATTCTTCAGGGTTATAAAATTTTCTTCATGATTGGATGTTAGTTTTTGTCAAACACTTTATCTGTGTGACTTTAGGTAATCGTGTGATTTTTGTTCTTGCTTCTATTTACCTAACATACTGTGTTTATTGACTTACGTATATTTGGTCATTCTGGTATCCCATGGATGAATTCTATTTGATCATGATGTATTACTTTTTATTATTTTATTATTTTTTTTGACAGTTTGTTGAATTCAGTTTGTCAGTATCTGTGGAGGATTTTTGTGTTTTGGCCCATTAAAAAGACCTGGAGTTCTCTTTATTGGTTTCAGAATCAGGACTTCTAGAAAGAACTTTGAGAGAATTCTTCCCTTTTCAGTTTCTTTGAAGATTTTGAGAAGTTTTAATGTTACATCTTCATTAAAGTTCTTGTGATGCCACTGGGACTTGGGTTTTTCTTAGTTGATAGCTTAAATTCTTTTAATTTTATTGCTTGATATTATATAATTCCAGGTTTTTATATGTTTTGTTTATTATTGGTAGTTTCTAGTACCTAGGAAACTTTTTTTATGAATTGTCCATTTTACTAGAGTACAGGTGATCAGAGTAGTCATTTTCTGGATGTTGGCAGTACCTATTGTGTTTTTTTTAGAGAAAAAAGTAAAACAAAAAAAGGATGGAAATATTACAGAATTTAAAAAACACTAAGAAATCACTAGTTGATAAATTACATATTGTCATCTTAGAAATAGTTGTTCAAATTACAAAATCAAAGTATAAAAAGTGAACAATGACAGTACAAATTATTCTGTTTGATTGACAAAAATAGTAGTATGGTCATCTATCTTACACACTTAAACATATATACAGTTACATCCTTTAGAGCATTTTCCTTCCCTTTCATTTTTACAATATCTATTATACATTTTGGATCTTATTACTCCTTCAGTTTTTATTATTTTTTACTATAGAGAGATAATGTGATATTTACAAATAGGAGTCTAATTTATTTCACTTATGAGGATAGTCTCAAGTTGCCTCCATTTACCTATAAAAACCTGAAGATCATTCTTTTTTATAGTGAGTAATATTCCATTGTATAAAAATAATGTATCTTTTTCATCCACTCTGTGGTTGATGGGAATTTTGGTTGTTTCCAAGATTTAGCTATTCCAAACTGTGCTTCTATAAACATGGGTACACATATATCACTGTGACCTGACATTTTCAATTTTTCTGGGAAAATACCCAGGAAAGGAATAGCTGGATTAAATGGAACTTCCAATTCTGGTTTTTTGAGGAAACTCCATATTGATTTCCACTGTGGCTGCACCAGTCTACACTCCCACGAACAGTGGAGAAATGTTCCTTTTTCTCTACAGCTTTGCCAACATTTGTTATCAGTTGATTTCTTGATGGAAGCTATTCTTTCTCAAGTTAGAGAAAATCTCAGTGCTGTTCTAATTTGCATTTTTTAAATGACCAGTGATGGTGAACTTTTCTTCATGTATTTATTTGCCATTTATATATTTTCATCTCAGAAATGTGTATTCATCTAAGATTCCCATGTTTGGGGAGGGTCTTTGAATTTGGGGGGCCTTGTGTTTTTTAATTCTTTATATGTTCTGGATATAAGTCCTTTTTCTGAGGGATTGCTGGCTAAAATTCTTTCCCAGTCTGTGTGTTTTCTTTTCACTTTGTTGGTGATGTCTTTTGAACTGCAAAAAAATTTTTAATAATATGAGATCCCAGTTGATGCTTTGAAGTATTTACTGTGCAGTTTGCATTTTGTTCATGAATTCTCTGGCTACCCCTATGTCTCCAAGACTTCTACCTATCTTATCTTCCACTAGATTTCATGTTTCTGTTTTAGTATTTAGATCTTTGATCCATTTTGACTTTAGATTAGTGCATGGTGATAGGCATGGGTCTAGTTTCAGTCTTCAGCACGTAGAAACCCAATTTTCCCAACACCATTTATTAAAGAGGCTATCCTTCCAGTGAATATGTTTAGCCCCTTTGTGAAACATAAAGTGGCTGAGTGTCTTTGTAGTTGTGTTTGCATCTTCTAATCTGTTCCATTGATCCTCAGGTCTATTTCTTTGCCAGTACCATGCTGATTTTATCACTGTATCTTTGTAGTGTAGTTTCAAGTTGGGAATTGAGATGCCTCCTGCCTTGCCTTTGTTGCCCAGAATAGCCTCTGCTATTCTAGGTTTCTTCTGTTTCCAAATGAATTTTAGTAGTGTTTTCTCTAGATCTGTGAGGTATGTCAATGGTATTTTGATTGGGATTGCATTGAATCTGTATAACAGTTTTAGGAGTATGGCCATTTTCACAATGTAGGTTCTTCCTAACCAAGAGCAAGGAATATCCTTCCTTTTTCTAATATCCTCTTCCACCTCCTTTTTTAGAGTAGTATAACTGTTTTCAACACATAGGTTTTCTACATTCTTGGTTAGTTTAATTCCTAATTATTTCATTTTTTTAGATGCTATTTTTAGACGGTATTTCCATAATTTCTCTCTCAGGGAGTTTTTTGTTTGCGTAAAGGAATGCTATTGATTTTTGAGTGTTGATTTTGTATCTAGCTACAGTGCTGAATTTGTTTATTATCTTTAGTAATCTTTTAATGGAGTTTTTTTGGGTCTTCTATACAGACTATTATGTCATCTGCAAATAGTGAACATATAATTTCTTCCTTTCATAAATTTATTCCTTTTATTTCTCTCTCTAGTATGATTGTTCAAACTATTATTTCCAGAACTATATTGAGTAGGATTGGTGATAGTGGACATCCTTGTCTTTATCCTGATTTTTGATTGAAAGCTTTCAGTTTTTGTACACTTAGTACAATGTTGGTTGTTGGTTTGTCATAGATGGCCTTTATCAGATTGAGGTAGATACCATCTATTTCAAGCTTCTGAAGGGTTTTTATCATGAACTTGGACTTTATCAAAAGCTTTTTCTGCATCTATTGAGATGATCACATGGTTTTTGTTTATGGCTCTGTTGATGTGATACATTACATTTATTGATTTGCATATGTTGAACCATCTCTGCATTCCTAGAATAAATCCCACTTGGTCCTGATGTATAATCTTCTTGAAGATTTGCTGCATTCTATTTGCCAGTATTTTATTGAGAATCTTTGCATCAATGTCCATTAGTGAGACTGGCCTATAGTTCTTTTTGGTTGGGTCTTTCTCTGGTTTTGGTATCAGAGTAATATTTGCCTCCAGGAAAGAGTTAGGAAGGATTGCTTCCCTTTCAATTTCATTGATGAGTTTAAGTAGTGTTGGTATCAAACCTCTAAATATCTTGTAAAATTTAGCTGTGAATCCATTAGGACCTGGGCTTTTCTTTGTTGGTAAGTTTTTAATTCAATTTAATTCAGTTTCAATTTCAATAGCTGATATTGGGTTATTTGAAATAGTTATTTCCTCTTGGTTGAGCTTTGGTAGTTCGTATGTTTCTAGGAATCTGTCCATTTCTTCTGTGTTTTCCACTCTATGTGAGTAGAGTTTTCAAAGTAGATATTCATGATCTTTTGATTTTCCATGGGATCTGTAGTAATTTCTCTATTTTCAGCCCTTATTGCATGAATTTGAGTTTTTTCTTTGTTTTTCTTGATAAGGCCTGCTAGAGGTTTATCAGTTTTATTTATTCTTTAAAAAAACAGCTCTTTAGCCAGGCGTGGTGACTCACGCCTGTAATCCCAGCACTCAGCGGCTGAGGCAAGAGGATCTTGTGAGTTCGAGACCAGCCTAGGCTACAAAGTGAGCTCAAGGCCAGCCTGAACTGCAGAGAGAGCCTGTCTCAAAAAGCCAAAAAAAAAAAAAAGCCAGCTCTTTGATTCATTAATTTTTTGTATTTTTTTTAGTATCAATTGCATTAATTTCTGCTCTGATCTTTATAATTTCCTCTCTTCTATAGGCTTTGGGTTTGACTTGCTCTTATTTTTCTAGAAGATTGATATGTAGCATTAGGTTGTTTATTTGTGCTCATTCTATTTTCTGGACATGACAATTTATTGCTATATATTTCTATCTTAGGACCTCTTTCATTGTGTCACATAGGTTTTGATATGTTGTATCCACATTTTCAATGAATTGTAGGTATTTAATTTCTTCTTGAATTTCACCTGTAATCCACTGATTGTTCAGAAGGTTATTATTTAATTTCCATGTATTTATGCAGGTTCTGCAATGTCTGTTGCCATTAATTTCCAATTTCTGTGCACTATGGTCAGATAATATGCATGGGATAATTTCATTCCCTTTGCCTTTACTTAGTAATGTTCTATGGGTTAATATATGGTCTATTTTGGAGAATGTCCCATGTGCAGCTGAGAAGAATATGTATTCTGATGTAGTTGGTTGGAACACTTTAAAACATTAAGTCCATTTTTTCATAGGTTTGATTCAGTTCTGTTATTTCTTTGCTGACTTTTTGTCTCATTGACCTTTCTCTTTGTGACAATGAGGTAGGTATTAAGGTCTTCTATTACACTTGTGTTCTTGTGCATTTGGTTTTTCATGTTCATTAGTATTTGTCTTATATAGTATGGTGCTCCTGTATTTGGTGCATATATATTTATAATTGTTAGTTTTTCTCTTGAATTTTTCCATTAGTAAGTATGTAGTGACCTTCTTTATCTCTTTTAATCATTTTAGATTTGAAGTTCACATTGTCTGCAAAGAGTATAGCTACCTCTGCTTTTTTCTGTGTTGCTGTTGCATGGAATACTGTTCTCCATCCTTTGATTTTAATCTATGAGTTTCCATTTTTAAGTTAGATGTGTTTCTTGTTTATAGTATATTGTAGGGTCCTGATTCTTTTTCCATTCTGTCAATCTATTTCTTTTAATAGGTGAATTGAGGGCATTTATATGGATGGATATAACTGATATGTACTGGCTCAACTTTGTCATGTTATGTTCTTGCTGTTGGTTTTCTGCTTTTTCCCCTAGTATAATTGATTGCCTTGCTTGGTGGTTTATTTTTGTTGTTGTTCTGGAAATTGTGGTTATTTTTAGTTCTATCTAATATGTCTTTCAGTACTCTTTCTAGGGTTGGTTTGGTGGACATGAATTGCTTTAGTTGTTCTTTGTCATGGAAGTATCTTGTCTCTCCATTAAATCTGAAAGAAAGTTTTGCTGGGTATATCAATCTGGGTTGAAAGTTGTAGTTTCAGGGCTTGAAATACTTCACTCCAAGCTCATGTTAACTTGAGGGTTTGTGCTGAAAAGTCTGCCATGATTGTAATGGGCTTTCCTTGCTAGGTGAGTTATGTCTTTTCTCTAACAATTTTTAGTATTCTTTTTTTATGCCATATGTCTAAGATCTTAATTATTATATATCTGAGTGTAGTTTAATGTTGGTTGTGACTGTTTGGTATTCTGTATGCCTCACTTATCTGCATATCATATTTTTTACCCATGTTTGGGAAATTTTCTGTTGTTAGTTCTGTGAATAGTTTACCGATGTCATCCGTGTTGACTCCTGCATCTTCACTGATGCTTATAAGTCTTATATTGTTTCTCTTGACATCATCTTGAAGCTGCTGGATTGTCATTTCATGCTGCTTTGGTATTTTAAAAAATTCTATTGTTTCATGATTGCTAGCTGTGATCCTGTCCTCAAGGTCTGAAATTCTATCCACTGCTTCATTTAAATGATTTTTCCAGCTTTCAATAGAATTTTTATTTCTTGGATATCTCTTTAAATTTGTTTCATAGATTCTGCTTGTTTTTTATATTGTACTTTCAAGGTTTCAATCAATTTTCCATGCTCTTGTAGTTTTTTTATCTATTTCTTCTCTAGCTATGCTGAACAACTCCTTTACTAAGGTTGCCATTTCTGTCTTTACCTGAGAAACGATTTCTAATTTGATCTCCTCTATAGCCTCATGTATTTGTGTCTTTATTTCACTTGCTGTCTTTTCAGAGATTTCCAATTTATGACTTTCAAAGTCCTCTATTTCAATGTCTCCTCTATTTGCTCTTGATGGACTAGATGTTTGAGATTGCATTTTGCTTTTTTGTTTTGTCATTTTCACCTTACGGGTTAATATTTGGTCTTTCAATCCCACTAGTTTCAATTTTTGGTAGTGTGTATCTTAGGGTCCTACTGTGTGATTGATGTTTGTCCAATTGCTGAGCACCACAATGAAGAGGAGGACCAGTCACCTGTCTTCCTCCTGCAGAGCCTGTTCGGTGAGTCTTATATTTCTAGGCTAGTCAGCCTAGGAATACTGATGTAAGTCAACCCTTAGTTCCTGCTGTTACTATGTCTTTAGCTTGTTCCAGGTCACCAGATCTCCCTGTGCATAGTGTTTGTCTTGGCTGGGACCCTACTGTGTCACTAGGTGTCTCATAAGCCCTTCTAATTTTCTCCAGTTTGGGGGGAGGCCTTATTGGCACACCTCTCAGCCCACCTGATATTCTCTGTATGGAGGAAGGACTTAGCCATGCTCTTGCCAAGCTCACCAAGATCCTACAGCAGGAGGGAACCTCACCAATGCTGCTGCCTACCCACTGAAGACCTCTATTTTAGGGACAAACTCACCACACTGATGGAAGCCTCCTTTGGTCCCTTGTCTGTATGAGGGGCCACCAAGTCTCCTATCACCCAGCACAGCCAATCCACTGCAGTCCAAGGTTCTGGGAAGAGGAGTGGCAGATGAAGATCAACAGCAATACTAGGTCCAGGAGGTAGGGGGGTCCCTGAGGCCATGGTGACAGGCAAGCAAGCAACCTGCCCTGTGCACTGTAAGTCTGGCATCTGAGATCAGGACGGCAGGTATGGAATTGTCCTGTCCCCTGTGCTGGAGGTCTGGGATCTGAGCCCCATTGTGTTTTTACTGTTTTCATTTCTAGTTGCATTCCTTTTCTTTCTTTTTTTTGGCAAGATTTTTTTTTTGTTGTTTTCTGTTTATTCTTTCAAAGAATCAGCTGTTTAATCCATTCTTTGAATTTATTTTTGTTAGTCTCAATTTCATTAATTTCTGGGTTGATTTTTATATTTTACCCCTCCTTCTAAGTTTGGATTTGGATTGTACTTCTTTTTCTAGGATCTTGAAGTATATAATTAGGTTATTTAGTTGGACTGACTCTTTTTCTCATGCATGTATTCACAGGTTTAAGCTTACCTCTTAGAACTGCTTTTATTGCATCTCAGATTCTGATATGTTGTATCAGTGTTGTGGTTTGATTTTAGGAACACTTTATTTTCTTCTGAGATCCACTGATTATTCAAGAGGGTAATTTTAAATTTCCATGTGTATGCATAATTTCTATGATTTCTTTTACCATTGATTTCTAGTTTCATTGCACTATCATCTGATATTATACATGGGATGGTTTTGTTTTTTCTGTATTTACTTAAGCATGCTTAATTGACTGTCTTTTGGAGAAAGTCCCATATCTATTCTGTTTTTGGGTGGAATACACTGGATATCTATTTAGTGCTTTTGTTCAAAGATTTTCTGTCTACTTGATCTGTTTGTTTATAACAGTGAGGCACTGAGGTTCTCCATCTTTAAATTTTCAGCAAAACTCATACCTAACAATTCTTACTAGGAACCACATAAAGAACATAAAGAGCAAAAGCTTACAAGTTGAATTCACATTTACACATGAGTTTCATAATTTCCAAAAGAAAAATCATTTTTAAATAATATTTTATATTATGGCCTAATTCTTCAACAAATGTATACAAATGAAATAATTTTAAATAATTTCATACTTTGACATTTGTAATGGCTGCTACATTGTGTCAATTTGAGAAGTTTAGAAGTTTACCTAAATGACTCACCTGGAGCCTGGGTTCTCACTTTGAAAACATCTTGTGTAAGAGGAGGGCGCAGAGATGGTGTGAGTGCTGCACCCAGCCTAGAGAGGCAGCCTTACAATGTAAGGCAAGAAAAGAGGCTTGCTCTCCCCTTTTTTACTCTTGTTGCTTTTGCTTTTCTGCCACCTTGAACAGTTACTCTTGCGTGGTGACACCCTGCCTTGAAGCCAGCTGATTATGGACTATAAGCTAAGTAAACTTTTTCTTTAAAAAAATTGTGTTGGTGATAATCTGACTATTTATGTCCAGTAGTGTTTGTTTTGTGAAGTTGAGTGTGCCTGTGTTTGGTACAGACATATTTATAATTTTTAACTCTTCCTTATTGAATTGTTCCATTAAACAATCTGTAGTAACTTTCTTGCCTTTTCTGGTCACTTGTTAGAGATTACGATAGCTACTCCTGTTTTTTTCTGGGTTCCCATTGCATGGAATATTGGTTCCATCCTTTGATTTCTAATCTGTGCATTTCTTTTTCAATTAAATGTGTTTTTTGTATCTGCATATTGTTGAGTTTTGTTTCTTGATCCATTCTATCCATCTGTCTTTTGATTGGGTATTGAGACCATGAACATTGAGTGTTACTACTGAAAGGAACTGATTTACTCTTTTCATCATATTATTGTTCTGTGGCTGTTTTGTTTTTATTTCTTCTCCTTTCTGCTTAACTGCTCACCCTTCCTGGTTCGTTCATTCTATTTAATGTTTTGCATTGTTGGCTTCATTGTCCTTTTCAAGGATTATACCTGAAATTTTTTGTAGTGCTGGTTTGGTGGTCACAATTTTCTTGAGCTGCTCTTTCTCACTGAATATCATAGTTCTCCATCAGTTATGAAATATACCTTGTTTGTAAGTTGTTATTTTTTATAGCATGAAGTATTTCACTTGTCTTTAAGGTTTATGTTGAGAAGTTCAATGTAATTCTAATTGATTTACCTTTATAAGTGATATGTTGCTTCTCTCTAGCAGCTTTTGAGATTCTGTCTCTGTTGGACTTCTTGGATTTTGACTGTGAATTTGACTTGCAATGATTCTGTTTTGATCATGGCTATTTGAGGTCCTATGCGTCTCATTATCAGTATATTTAATTCTTTCCCTCTATTTGGGAGGTTTTGCAGTTTTAAAAAATGGGTTCTTTATGTCTTTTGTTGCTGTCTTTTTAATTTTTTCTCTTTTTTGTTAATCTTAGTTTAGTTTTTGCTTTATCTTGTAGTCATTGGGTCCATTTTTTTCTGTTCTGTTGAGTTTTTAAGGTATCTCTGAGTAGTTGATCTTTTAAAGTACTCCCATTGTCTAATTTTGATATTCTTTCCTCACATTGATGCTTCTTTTGCCCATACTTTCAATAGAATTGTTAATCTACTTGAGTTTTACTTTGGTATATTTTCATAAAACCTTTTGTGAAATCATTCATTAAGGTTTTGTATAATTTTGCTTAGTCCACTTAGCTTGTTGTTAGTGTATTCTGTAAGCTCCCTGATTGTTTTATTACATCATTATTTGTTAATTATGTCTTATGTGAGCTTCTCAAGCACCTTATTAATCTGTTTTTTAACCTTCTCTGTTGTCCTTCCAAATAACTTGGTTTTTGTGCTTTTGCCTCCTTATCCTTTATGCTTCATGTTTTAGCTTTGGAGAGTTATGAGTAGACAACAAAATTCCTAACAAAGCTCTGGTTCCTATTGTTTTCTCTTTTTTAAAATTTGTTCATTTGTTTTATTATGTGCTTAAGTCTTTCTGTGCTTTCAGTAAAAATATTTTGTTGCTAATATAGAGATCTCTCCAGTTACTCTCTGCATTTCCATGATGCATTATAAGCATGGCTATAGTTCCAAGTTCCAACCACCTATGTTTGTTTGGGAGGGGAGAATGTAATGTAATTGGTTCAGAATCCAGTTCTTTAGGAATGAATGACGGTATTATCAATGTTACAAAAATAATCCAAGTATTGACATACAGAGAAAACCTTGGACACATCTTGGCTAGACATTGCCACAGCATGAAGTAAACAGAAGGGCCTCTGCAATGGGTGAGACAATGTGCAAATAGGCCATAAAGCAGAGAGGAGAAATCTGTGACTTGCTGGACTCCAAAGCGACAGATTCTGCAAGGACATAAGACATTCAAAAGCAAAAGAGAACTTTTTTTTTTTTCCTGTTTTTGGACTTATTTTTGTTTTCCCTTTCTTTCTTCTTTACTGATTTTGGGGGCTTAGGGAATTTCCTTTGTCCTTTTTTTTTCTTGCTTTTTCCTTACTTCTTTTTCCCCCCTCATATTAGTAGACAGAGAAAACAATTGCACCCCAGATCTTTGCTGGATATATGTAGGAGGGTAAGAGTTTAATGACCCAGCCATTTCTGAGCTCATCTCAAGCTGGGCCTAACTTCTCACCATGGTAGGAGTGAGGGGTGTCCTTCCCAGTGTAAGCTTAACTTCTCAGGGCTTCTCTTTCCATTCCACTGTCTGTTAAGCTGTCCTTCACCCAGTCAGGGTGGGAGGGTAAATCTGGAAACCATGAAGTGAAGTTGTTTTTTAATTGTTCTAATTCTCAGATTTAAGTAATAATCTTTTTTTTACTTGTGTAAACACTTTCTGGTAATATGGTATGTGCTCTCACTGGAATTCCACTGTTGCCTGCTGTATGAAAGGCGTCCCCTTGGAGCAAAACCCCACACTGCTTTTGCAGTTTACCACAGATGCGGGCTTCTCTTGGGCCCCCTGCTGCCAACCCAGTCTGTCACTGAAGTTTCTCCCTGGTGCTCCTGGACCGAGGTGCTCCTATGGAACCAGTTCCCCTCCAGGGCAACACAAGCCTGCCAGAGCCTCTACATCATTTCATTCTTTTCTCTGAATTGAGGCTCATCTTTCCACCTTCTTTGCAGCTTCTAATATTCCTGTCAGTTCTTTCATGATTCCTGGCTATTTATTTCTCTTTTTTCTTGGTATTTTCAGTGCCTGAATTTCAGATCTTGGAGAGGTTGAATTTTACTGCAATCACCACTGTACTATTTTCTCTTCACTTATTTTTGTATTCTTAAATCACTGCTGTAGTGGGTCACTTTACTGGTGAAATTAGATATATCCTTTGCGTGTACTGGTGTTGAAAATTGACAATAATTTGCCTAGAAATTATGAAATGTACTGGAGCCTGTCATTCAAATTTTGAGTGAGGAATACTATTATAAACAGAAATGTTGCATTAATTAGTGCCTATTAAAGTTGTTACTTTTGTTTTTATGAATGATTGTATTTTTGAAGGTCTGGGCACTAGTCAGAAATCACCTGGTCAGAATAGAAACAAAATGAGGATGAGACTGTATGAATATTTAGTTACTTTTCAAATAAACATTAAGATATTTAGGTGGCTTGAGTATTAGAGAAAATTTCAAAGTTTTATGTTATGGCAATGATTAAATGATAATTTTTTATGGTGTATGAAGTGATTTCAGATAATATCACATTAGGGCACAGAGAAGATGGCAGGACAGAACTCCTGTATTTGGAGTTGGAGTCCATGTGTTCCTATCCCCTCACTTGCTGCATAAATCTGCTGAAACGTTATTCATCCTCTATGCTTTCTGTTCTATAAAATGAGAACAGGAGAGGCATCTCCTTAACAGGATCATGTAAATACCAAGTGGGTTAATGACTGTCAAAGTACTCAACATAAAGCCTGACACATAGTAATTAATCAGTGTTAGCTGTAAGCACAGCCACTTGTGTAACAGGACAACAAATGCAGCCATTTTTCTTGAATTAAGAATTGTACAGGAGAGAATGCTGGATAGTATATAATGTAAGATAAGGTTACATAAAATATATGATTGAGTACTGAGTCAAACAATCATAAAAAGCTTTAGGGCCAGAAAAATATTAGAAATGATTCACATATAGTACGGTTTTCAGGAATAATCCTTAAAAGAAAAAAGAAAACAGCAAAAAAAGATATAAATAGGGGGCCAGGGGTATAACTCAATGGTACCACACCTGCTTGGCAAGCAGGTGTTCATAAGTTCAATTCCTGGAAATAAAAGAAAAAAATGAAAAAGAAAAGTCTATAAACTTACAGTCTGATTGGGTTAATAGTAAAAAACAAACAACAACAATAACAAAATGATTGGACATATGGGTCCCAGTTTTTGATTTTTGAAGTATAGGAGAAGTGCTTAAATGAATGTACTTGCCGCTTTAACTCTCAGGAACAGAAACTTTTAGGTAAAAGATGAATGCAAAATGGGGCCCTCAGTAGCACAAAATTAGATCACGGGGTGGGGACTAACTATTCTATGACCGAGAAACACATAACCAAGTAAAACTGACTCCAAACTGAATATTTTGTGAAATAAATTGAGAAATAAATAGGAAGACATATGTTTATACCTAGAAACAAATTAAAGTAGTTGATTTTATCATTTTCTTGGATTTTTCTTTTTTAAATTGAGGTTTTGTACATTTAATTTTGTTTTTGTTTCCTAGATTTTTCTTTATGCCCCTTCTTAAATCTTCCTTGCACTATTCTTTTTTAGTACTTTCTCCAGGACTTGTGTGATTTAGAAGAGCAGAGCAGTCATACATGAACCTGGGTATTTTCAAAGAAAAGGGTAGCAAGGATCACACTTTTCTTATTTGCTCTAAGATTTGTACATGAAGCATAGATGCTTATACCTGGAATATTCTCTTCATGAAGAGACATGGTGAAGAATTGAATTCAAGGTGCCAACTTAAAATAAAGGGCAATTGTGTGTTTGGGATATAAAATATATGATACAAATATTTAGTTTATTATTTGTCAGTTTAAGTCTTTAATTCCTATTATTTTCCTTTCACATTACAAGTGCTCACTATTATCACTATTAACAATGTTCTAAAATTTTTCATAATACAGTATATGTAGAAATAATATAGATTTCCTCATACTGAATTTCCAGATTTTTTTCTGTTATAGGCCTTGGAAAGCTAAGTATTCACTGGAGCAGTAATCATGCATTTAGGGACATGTAAACAGAAGTTATGGAAAAGGCTTACTTTTATACCAAAAAGTGAAATTTCACAAAGAGAAAGCTTTTCATTTTTCCTCACTCTTGAGTCTTTTCTCTGTTCAGAATGTAGACATAATAAGACCTGAATGCAACTGGTGCAAGAAAGACAATTTCCCAAGTAGAAAAAAGCAGAAAAATTGCTAACTGTTCCTCAAACAGAGGACTGATTTCTAGAACTTATAAAGAATGCAAAAAAGTATTAGCTTTTTCCAAATAAAAGACCCAATGAAAAAATGGGCATCTTCTCAGATGAAGAAGTAAAACTGGCAAATAAACATATAAAAAATTCTATATTACTGGCCATTAGATGTGCAAATTAAAACTCATTTGACATGCCATCTTACACCAGAATAATTGGCTATCATCAAAAAATCAGAATAACAAATTCAGGCAAGGCTATGGAGGAAAAGAGATATTCTTCTCTACTGTCAGTGGTAGGTAGTATAGACTGGTACAACCACCATGGAAATCAGTATTGAGATCCTTAAAAAACTTAACATGAGAGCTTCCATTCTGTCTAGCTATTCCCCTTCATGGTATCTATAATGGCTGATAACATTGTGTTAACTTGAGAAGTTTAGAAGTTTAACTAAGAGACTCAGCAGGGAGCCAGGATCTTTGCAAATATCCTCATTCCGTGCAAGTAAGGCACAGAGATTCTGTGAGTGCTACACCAGCCCTGGTGGGGTGGTAGTGGCCTCTGTACAATATAAAGGAGAAAAAGAGGATTGCTTTGCCCCTCTTCTTGCTATGGCTGTTTTTGCAGGCTGCTGCCTTGAAGTGCCATGCCTCCTATCTTGGATCTAGCATGCTATCCTATTTTGGATCCAGCTCAATATGGGCTTGAAACCTCTAAAAACTGTAAGCTAAATAAACCTTTCCTTCTTTCATTTTTGGTGTTGGGAATTTTGTCCCAAAATTGAGAGAAAAGTAACCAAGACAATATCTTCCTGAGAGAATTAAAATAATTATATTACAGAATTGTATGCTTACTCATGTTTTTAGCAACATAGTTTATAATAGCTAAATCTTGGGCCCAAATGCCTATCAACTGATGAATGGATAAAAAAGATACATTTTTATAATTTTAAAATAAAAAAGAATAAAAACAACAATACAGAATTACAAAACAAAGTAATAGGATGTTATCAATGGTCAATATATTGTGTATTGTTATCTTCAAAGTAGTTGCTCAGATTATAAAATATAGGCATGAAAAAATGATCAAACTGATTGCTCCCAGCAGTTAGGACCCAGCCCAGCTTCCTGAACCATAGGAGGAGGCATGGGAGGTCCTTCCAGCCTGACTGGGCCATACCTAGCCACCTCCATTGAGCCCCCAGAGCTGAGGGCTTGAGGTGATTTCCAGTGTCCTTGTGCTCCAGGAGAACTTTTGACCATTGCTCTCAGCCATTAGGACCCCACCCAGCTTCCTGAACCATGGAAGAGGCATGGGAGGTCCTACAGGCCTGACTGGACCATGCCCAGTGACCTCCACAGTCCCAGGGGCCAAGGGCTCACAAGGTGATTTCTAGCAGGCCCAGGGGAAGCTTTGAAACATCTCTCAAAACCTGGAAATATAGGAAAATAAGAAAACAAAAGACCAAAATGCAATCTCAAACTTCCAGCCCATCCCAAACAAGCCTAGGAGTGATGTACATAGAAGAAAATATAAGCCATACACCTCAAATGCTTGAAATGATAGCAACTAAAATAAAAAACTCTGGGAAGCTATGAAAGAACTCAAATTAGAAATAATCTCCCAGGTAAAAGAAGAAATGATAAATGTAATGAAAGAAATGCTGAACACATCTAAAGAAGACATAGTTAAAAATTAGAGGAGCAATGCAAAAAGATGGAAACCTTGAATGAACAATATAAGAAACAAACAGAATACATGAAGCAGATTCAAAGAGATATATAGGAAATCAAAAATTCCATTGAAAGTTGGCAAAACCACATGAACAAAAGTGAAGATAGAATTTCAGACCTTGAAAACAAGACTGCAGCTAGTAAACAGGAAATGAAAGATCTTTTAAAAATAACAAGGAATCAGGAAATAACAATTCAATAGCTGCAAGATGATGCAAATAAAAACAACATAAGATTGATAGGGATACATGAAAAGGGGACAACACAAGCAATATCAAGAAGCTATTTACAGAAGTAATAGCTGTAATTTCCCAAACATGAGAATGGAAACTGACATACCAATCAGTGAAGCATAGAGAACTCTAAATAGCCATAACCAAAATAAAACTATACCCAGACATATAATAATCACCATCCCAGAAATCCAACATAAGAACAGAATATTAAAAGCTGCTAGAGAGAAGAGACAGATCATCTATAAAGAAAAGTCTGTCAGATTCATAGCAGACTTCTTAACACAAACAATGAGTCAAGAAAAGCATGGAGTGAAGTATTTCAGATCCTAAAGGAAAACAACTTCCAACCCAGACTGATGTACCCTGCAAAACTGTCCTTCAAACTGGATGGAGAAACAAGATACTTCCACAACAAAGAACAGCTGAAGAACTTCATGATCACCAAACTAACCCTGCAAAGAATACTGAAAGACATTCTAAATAGACATAGGAAAAAACCACTAAGCAAGGCAGACAATTAAACAGAGTAGAAAGGTAAAGAACCAACAGCAGAAAGATAACATATTAAAAATAAATCAATATATAAAACTTATAACCATTAATGTAAATGACCTTAATTCACCAATTAAAATAAACAGACTGGCAGAATGAATCAAGAAATAACATCCAACTATATATTGTCTACAAGAAACCCATCTAACCCAAAAGCAAACTCATAGACTGAAAGTCAAAGGATGGAAAGCAATACTTCATGCAACAGGAACCCCCCAAAAAGCAGGGGTAGCTATTCTGTTTGCAGACAATGTGAATTTCAAACCAAGAATGATCCAAAGAGATAAAAAAGGTCAATACATACTAGATAGGGGAAAACTTCAAGAGGAAGAGATAACAATCTTAAATATATATGCACCAAATTCGGGAGCACCCAGCTATACAAAACAAGTGTTGATAGAAATGAAAAGTCAAATAAGCAATAACACAATTACAACAGGAGACCTTAACATGCCATTGACACAAGGGGACAGATCAAGCAGACAGAAAATCAGCAAAGAAATAATAGAACTGAATCACACTTGTGAGCAAATGGACTTGATAGACATATACAGAGTGTTCTACCCAACATCAGAATATACAGTCTTCTCAGCTGTATATGGCACATTCTCTAAAATAGACTGTATATAGCTCACAGAAAATACTTAAGTAAATGCAAAAGAATTGAAATTATCCCATGCATGCTATTGGATCATAATGCCATGAAACTAGAAATTAATGATAAAAGAAACTGCAAAAAACCCACAAACACATGGAAATTGAATAATATACTCCTGAGCAATCAGTGGGCCACAGAGGAAATTAAAGAAGATATTAAACTAAATTTTTGTTGGATAGAAGAACAGAACTGATTGCAATCTCACTGTTTAAATGTGCACTTTGAATGCTTTACTTTTGTAACTTGAACAACTACTTCTAAGAGGAAATTATGTAATTATCCACTAGTGATTTCTTACTGTTTTTTGAAATTATGTATTTTTCTACCCTCTTTTGGTTTCATTTTTTTCTTTAAATAAAAAATAAAAAAATAAGAAAGAAGAATAAACAATATCTACATGCAAACAAAAATACAAATACTACTTATCAGAATAAGTGGGATACAATGAAAGTGATCCTCAAAGGAAAATTCATTGCAATGAATTCCCACACCAGGAAAACAAAATGAACACAAATAAACAACCTGATGCTACACCTCAAACGTCTAGAAAAAGAAGAGTAAGTTAAGCCCAAAGCTAAAAGAAGGGAGCAAACTGTAAAGATCAGAGCAGAAATCAATGCAATAGAGACTAAGAAAATAATACAAAGAATCAAGAATCAAAGAATCGATTCTTTGAAAGAATAATTAAATTGATACACCCCTAGCCAACCTTATTAAAAAAAGGAAAGAAAAAACACAAATTCATCCAATAAGGAATGAAAAGGGTGAAATCACTACAGGCTCTGTGGAAATACAGAAGATCATCAACACCTATTTCAAAAACCTCTACTTTCATAGGTTCAATAATACAGAAGAAATGGACAGATTCCTAAACACATATGGAATATCAAAGCTGGGTCAATAAGATGTAAAACTAATAAATAACCCAATTTCTATTAATGAAATTGAAAATTAATTAAATCCTTACCAACAAAGAAGGGCCCAGGCCCAGACGGATTCACTGCAGAATTCAACAAGAAATTCAAACAAGACTTAATGCTGACACTCCTCAAACTCTTCAATGAAATTGAAAGGGTAGCAATTCTTCCTAACTCATTCCTGGAAGTAAATATTACTCTACTACAAAACCTGAGAAAGACCCGACTGAAAAAGAGAACTACAGACCAATCTCCCTAATGAACATAGATGCAAAAATTCTCAATAAAATATTGGCAAACAGAATGCAGAAAATCATCAAGAGGATAATACACCATGACCAAGTGGGATTCGTGCCAGATATGCAGGGATCATTCCACATATGTAAATCAATAAATGTAATCTACCATATCAATAGAGCTAAAAGTAAGAATCACATGATCATTTCTATAGATGCAGAAAAAGCTTTTGATAAGGTCCAACACTTATTCATGATAAGAACCTTATAGAAAATTGGAATAGATGGTATTTACCTCAATCTGATAAATGCCATCTATGACACCCAAACAGCCAACATCATATTAAATGGCCAAAAACTGAAAGCCTTTACCCTAAAATCAGGCACAAGACAAGGATGCCCATTATCATCACTCCTGTTCAACATAGTACTGGAAATACTAACCAGAGCAATTAGACAAGAGAAAGAAATAAAGGGAATAAGGATAGGAAAAGAAGAAGTTTAATTATCATTATTTGAAGATGACATGATACTCTACATAAAAGACCCCTAAAACTCCATTGAAAGACTCTTAGATATAATAAATAAATTCAGTAATGCAGCTAGATACAAAGTCAACACTCAAAAATCAACAGCATTTCTATACACTAACAACAAAATCACTGAGAGAGAAATAAGAGAAGCACACCCGTTACAATAACATCCAAAAAAAAAAAAAAGGAAATACATAGGAATCAAATCTAAAAAAAGATGTAAAAGATCTGTTCAGGGAAAATTCGCTGGAAGAACAATACACATTCGCTGGAAGAACGATAGTCTCTTTAATATATGGTGCTGGAAAATTTGGCTCTCCAGAAGCCAAAAGCTAAATCTAGACCCATGCCTATCACCATGTACTAAACTAAAATCGAAATGGATCAAGGATCTAAATATTAAAACGGAAACACTAAATCTGTTGGAAGACAAAGTAGGTGGAAATCTTGAAGACATAGGGGTAGGCAGAGAATTCATGAACAAGAACCAAACTGCACAGGAAATACTTCCCAGAATGAATAGCTAGGATCACATCTCATTAAAAAGTTTCTGTATGTTGAAAGAAATCTCCAGCATAGTGAAAAGTAAACCCACAAATTGGGAAAAAAATCTTAGTGAACTGTCCTTCAGACAAAGGACTTCTGTCTAGAATATATAAAGAATTAAAAAAAATCAGACCCTTGAAATTCAAAGACCCAATCCAAAAATGAGTATCTGAGATGAATACACAATTCTCAAGTGAAGAAATACAAATGGGAAATAAATACATGAAAAAATGTTCATCATCATTAGTCATTAGTGAAGTGCAAATTAAACCACACTGAGATTCCGTCTCACTCCAGAAAGAATGGCCACGATAAAGAAAACTATCAACAACAAACGCTGGAGTGGCTGTGGGGAAAAAAGAATTCTTCTGCACCAGTGGTGGGAGTGAAGACTGGTGCAACCACTGTGGAGGTTAGTCTGGAAATTCCTCAAAAAGCTGGGATTGAAGGTCCCATTTGACCCAGCTATTTCACTTCTGGGCATATTTCCAGAACTGAAAGCATCATACCACAGTGATATATGTGCACCCATGTTTCTAGCAGCACAATTTGTAATAGCTAGATCTTGGAAACAACCTAAGTGAGTAATGGATAAAAAAAGTTGTGGTATTTTTATACAATGGAGTACTACTCAGGTATAAAGAATGACCACATTGAGATATTTATAAATAAATGGATGCAACTTGAGACCATACTCATAGGTGAAATAAATCAAACTCACATGTATAAATACTGTATAGTCTCCCTAGTGTAAGAAATGGTAAGAATACATAAGATTTTATAGTAATCATGGTTCCCTATTACATTGCTTTGAAGTCTTATAATGTTCCATTCATTGGTTGGAATGGTTTTGTTTTGTTTGACCTTATTGTGTGTGATGGTATGAACAGCTACTTTGAAAAAAACAAGACATTATGGCAGCCATTGCTGATTTACTGTCATCTTGCTGTAAAGTCCTATCATGCTTCTGTTCTTCTGTTTCCATTGGTTCTATTATGCTGTGTCTTATTGGATTTTAATATGTGTGATAGTATAAATAAATTTTTTAAGGAAAATGAGATATTATAGTAGCCATTGTTCATTTTCTGTTATTTGGCTTTGAATGTCCTGTAATACTTTCATTTTCTTGAATGGTTTTATACTATTTTATTATGTTTGATATTATTGTGTGTGAACTATGCTCAACTATTTCAAAGAAAAGAGACACTATGGTAGCTACTGTGGATATCTGGTTATCTTCTTGTGAAGTGCTGTGTTGTTTGCATTGTTCTGTTCTGATTTGCTTTGTTCTGTTCTCTTTTGTTTTATTCTCTTTTCAATAAAAACAATTAAAAAAAGCAAAAATGACCAAACTATGAAGGAACAAG
Source organism: Hydrochoerus hydrochaeris (assembly GCA_004027455.1). Taxonomy (NCBI): domain Eukaryota; kingdom Metazoa; phylum Chordata; class Mammalia; order Rodentia; family Hydrochaeridae; genus Hydrochoerus; species Hydrochoerus hydrochaeris. Next base: position 30,948 of record PVLA01009260.1, on the reverse strand, counting down.
CCATTCTTTTTAATGAATTAATAAAGATTAGTAGAATAATTATATATCTTGCATATATGTAGAGTCTTTTTCTCTTCTTTCTTTCTCTTTTTCCCCTTCATAGCTGTTCTTTCCTTTTGGGCAGTTTCTTACCCTTTCACTTTCACAGTATCTATTGTACATTCTGCATCTTATTTATTTTTTGAGATTTTTATACTAGAATGACAATATGATGTTTGCATGAGGAGGTCTTATTTATTTCACATATGAGAATGGTCTTAAATTGTATCCATTTAACTATAAAAGCCTCCAGTTTATCTTTCTCTATAGCTAAGTAATATTCCATTGTACAAAGATACCCGCATCTTTGTTATAAACCTCATGAGTGACCATTAAATTCTTGAAATTTTTTATTGTTTCATTTCCCTGGGAAAATGAAACATTAGAAATGTTAAAAAATATTTAGGAGCAGACAAAAGTCCAAAAATTAAAAGAAAGTTTTCTGAAAATTTTATATATGTAAATTTATATATATATATAAATTTTCACTGCAGATGACTCAACTTTTGACAATTAAAGGAGATTCCATATACTAAAACCAATATATAATGCTTACTTTTTATCTGATTCATAAAGTTGGAAAAGTTATCTTTTTGTAATGTTAACTTAAAATTTTTGTTTACTTCATTTAATATTCATATGCTAAAATCATTAAATTTATAAGTGAATGTTTTCATTTTTTTAACATTTTTTATTATTTTGAAGGTAGTGAAATACAACAGAACAAGACAGAACAAAGCCAATTGAGACAGTGCAGTGAAATTGGCACAAAACATCACAACAGGTTACTGGGATAACAGTAATTGGAACCATAGTATATCTCATTATCTTTATAATAGTTGTTCTTTCAATCAAGTATAGCAAAATTAAACCAAATATAGAACATTATAGAACTTATCAAAACAGAATATTGAATGGAGCCATACAATTAATCAGAACAAAGCAAAACAGTGATAACAATATTTGCCTTCAAAGAGATGGTAGAAGGAAATCCCCCCATTTGCTATATTGCATATGGTCAACCTCCCAAGAGCTGCTCAGACCTCTGGCTTCTATTTGCTAAAGCGGGTGTGTGTGTGTGTGTGTGTGTGTGATGGGATGTTTGATTCTCAGCCTGAGCACCAGTATGCTCACAGGTGCTTACCGGGGAGATGAGCGGGTTGTTTGGTTTTCCAGTGCCCTAGGTTTCAACATGGCATGGTTCTCTGGAGACACTGGCTGGTTCTCTCCATGGGGCAGCTGCTGCTTGCCTGAGCCATGGGTGCTTACAGGGAGGTAAATGGGTTTCTTGGTTTCCCAGCATCCTAAGTTCCAACATGGCATGGATCTCAGGAGACGTTGGTTGGTTCTCCCTCTGGGGCGGCCGCCGGAATGTTTTCATTTTTGTATTTGGGTTCTTTAGAACACAGACAATAAAATGGACATATATCCACATATTTATATACAGTAGATATATATATATATGTAAATACAATACATGTATACACATATATGCACATACATATACTTGTGCTTATATTTATACATTTTTGCATACAAATACTTATATAAGTAGATTTATTATGAGTAATTATAGAAATTTACTATGAGAAATTAGCTAATTTCCTTATGGAGGCTGAGAAGTCTTGAAATAGTAGTAGTTGTCTTCAAGCCAGCGACCTAGGAGAACCAAAGGCATTTTCTGTCTTGGTCCAAATGCTGGCATCAGCGATACAAGTTTTAGATCAACAGTGTGAAAAGACTAATGTCCCAATTTAGGCAATCATTCTAAAGGGCTAAATTCTTCCTCCTTCTGCTTTTGGTTTTATTCAGGTTGTCAACAGGTTGAATTATGCCCACACACATTGGAGAGAGTAGTCTGCTTTAGAGAGCACTGATTAAATTGCTAATTTAATCCGGAAACACTGCCACAGATCCATCCAGAAATAATGAATAGCCAAATATTTAGACTTTCCATGGTTCAGTCAAGTTGACAACAAATTGCATCCCTTTTTTTAATCCAGAAAAATGTTTTGCCCATATTTGTACACTTTTTGCCTTGCATTTAACTTTATTGGGCTAATTTGTAAAGTCTTTATTCTTATTAATCATAAAAAGATTTCTAGTTCCTACAAGAATTTCAAATTTATGTTTTATTGAGTTATAATTGACACATCCTGATGTTGGTGACAATTCATGCTGGTATGGTCCTGCTTGAAACTTTACAAGGTAATTGTGCATCAAATAATCTAAGAGATGGAGGGAGGGGATGTTAGGATGATGGGAGGAGAGAGAAGGAAGGGGGAAGGGACGAATAAGAATTAAGATGTGTTATATACACATGTCAACTACTCACAGTAAATATAATCACTGTGTGCTGCAAATATGTGCCAATATAAAGCAGTAAAATAAAAAATAGGTATGAGGAAACAGGACACGACATTTTTTGCAAATTGGAAGATGATCTAGAATTGGAAGGAGGGAATACAGTAGGGAGAGGAAGGAAAAATAAAGAAGACTGAGATAAAATATATGCATAGACCAACTCTCCAGATAAATGTATCAATTATGTATCACAAACATCCACTAAGAAAAATATTACCCACCACTTTGAAAATATTTTCATAGAGAATGCTTTTATTCCATGTATTACTGAAAACATGGAGATATGTTCACAAAAATTTTCTGTATCTCTCTCTCTTTTTCTGTATTCCTCCCTACTGGGGTTTTGGCCTGGCCCCAGTCTCCCAAAGCAAGTGTACAGCAAATGGATAAATAGAGGGAGATAATGGAATAGGGTTTGTGGGGAGCCCAAGAGGTCAGAACTTTTTCAGGAGTAAAGACTCTCTGAGAGTGGAGATAAGGATACTTCTGGATCACCATATTTATTAGATTTTTGCAGATTTGGGGGTGCATGAAGAGGAGAGTGCACTGCACTTAGAACAAAGACAGCAAACTTTGCCAATTAAGAGAACTGTTTGATCTCTAAGGTTGGCAGCTGTACTGCTCTGGGATAGGGAGTGTCAGCAGCCCATGTCATTGGCTGCCTCAGCTGTGGTGTTATCTTGACTTCACAGCACTGTGAATATGAGTTTTTCCAACACAGCCAGAGGTCCCATCATGGTCAGCAGTTTATCCCTTACATAGCATGGTCTCCACCATTCCCTTACAAAAATTTTGCCTTGACAGGAAAATGCTTTCACAAGTATTTTATGCTTCTGTATTATTAAATTACATATTATTAGCCTAAAGAATTTCACTAACACTATTCAGTTTAGATTGTGATGAAGTTGTGAGCTTTGGTTATTTCCAGATGACATGTTAGAAATATATTTGCCTAGCACGGGCTTTATGAAACATTCCACTCAGTCTTAAGAAGAAAAGTGGAAGTACTCTGTGGGACATACCAGCCCATCCTTAACAATAAAATATGCCCAAGAATAAACAAACTCTATTGCCAGGACCAAGACAGTTGGTATTTCAACTTTTCTAAATCCATAATGTTTGTAACAATGCAGCATTACAGTGTCTCAATTGAGATTATACAGAATATAGTTATAGTACCTTAATAGCATAGGATCAGCAGTATTTTAGAACTGTTAATTGCTTTCAAAGTATCAGCATGTATACACACACACACACACACACACACACACACTAGAGTTTCTCAGAATTTAGTCTAAATAGCTGTTCTTATTTATTTATTTATTTATTTTTTATTGGTACCGGGGATTGAACTCACTACCATGTGCTTGCAAGGCAGGTGCTTATGTCACTGAGCTAAATCCCCAGCCCCTAAATATCTGTTCTCTAAAGCAGTGATCCTCTGAGATTTTATACTTAAGGGTCATTTTCTAACTTGTCCCTCACTGATGATTCAGACAATTATTTTGTCTTGTAAACTTTTACAGTACTTCAGTATGGCATTATCTTGGGGAAATGGGACTTTTCTTGAAGGGTTTTTAACATACTGTACATGAATTAGTTTAGGGACTCTTGCCTCTACTTGGACTACTTCCTCAATAGGTTCTAAGAATTTTAGGCTTTCTCTTAATGATAAATGGCTTGTGGCAGGACAGATCAGGTGACACCTCCAAAATGGGGCTAGTGTGGTATTTATTACTTGCAAACCCTAAAATATCCCTATTTTTACAATTTCTTGGATGAACTGCATCTAGGATACAGAAAGATCTTATTGATTTTAGTAAAAAAGTAGATCTGAGTGAAAGGATATTGATGCTGGGGTTAAATTGTGTAATCCTGGGATTGAGGGTGTGTGATTACTAAATCAGCCCACTGATTGGTTAGGGATAGCTCTGCATGTGGACAATGGGAGGGCAACTGGTGACCCCAAGGGTGAATCTCCTGGAAGGGTTAAAAGAGAGAGGCTTATACCTCACTGTTGATGCTGCTGCTTGCTGCTGCCCTCTGCCCTGCCATGCACTATTTCTCCTCTGTGATTCCTGTACTGTGTGACAATGCCTTGAAGTGAAACAATTATGAATAGAAATCTCTTAAACTGTGAGCTACAAGAAACATTTCCTCCTTTAACTTGGGGTGTAATATATTTCATCTTAGCAATGAGAGAAGTAACTAGACAAGAGTTAAAGGATAAAAAATTCCTGGGGGTTGAACTGGGAAAAATCAAGGGAAGTTGACTAACTGAAAGGGTGAGGAGTAGAATGTAGAGATTTTAGACTGAGGAGAATGTGGAAAGATTAGGGACATATTGCGATGGTATCTGAGTGAGATGTTTGGGAGTCAGTGTTCAGGAAGTGAGTAGTAACCAGGTGGTAACTTGGGTCACTGAGTTTAGTCCTGTCCAAGGAAAACACAAAATATATCTTCTTCCATTTCATAACTACAAATCTTAGAGCATTCTTTATAAAATATTAAATTTTTGCTTTTATCTTTTCATATGTCTTATTTGGTGGGAGACTGGTGGGATGAGATTTTTTTCTAGTAGTGTCAGGCTTAGGTTTAAGAATGTTGAGCATTCTAACAATTGTTAATGAATGGAGTTTATGGATATTGATTGCAGCAAAAGTTAACTCTGTGAATTATCTGAACTATATGGGCATTCAAATAGGCTATTTTAGGTTGTGTTGTAATATGCACAAGACTTTTGGCCTCAACAAAAACTAGTTTTTAGCTTTATGGTTAGGTATATGTCACTTACGCACTCTGATCTTTAGTTTGGGCTGCATGCTTTTTTAACTGGGTGATGCCTGAGGAAGCTTCTAGAGGTAGTATTATCTCACACTTGGAGAATCAAGTGTTCTTGATAATCTAGTTGAGGGCCTTTTAGAAAAAGAAGGCAAGAAGAACTAAGAAATGTAAAACACATTATGAGAAAAATTTAAAGGCAAGGGAAAAATCACAGAACAGTATAACTGCAGAAAACAAAGCATTTCATTGGAAATGCTAACTGAAAGTAGGCTCCTATGCTTTTATCCAGATGCTGGAAATGTTGCTTCAAGTATAACACCTTTACTGAAGAAACTTTAAAATGCACAAAAAATGTGTTTGTATATATTTCCATGTACATAATAATTTTAACATTAAAAAAAATCTCTTTGAAATTCTTGCCTGGTTCTTGTTTTGTATTGATCAGAGCCATAGCTAGAAAACCAAAGGAGAGTCACAGTTTCTTGGATCCTTGTTCTATTTAAACTTTTAAATGTATTTACATCAATATTTAAATTATTATTTTTTAAACTCTTATTTTCTTGCACCAGTTTTAGGTTCAAACCAAAACTGAGGGAAAAGTGCAAAGATTAAGCATATTTTAAAATTGTAAAATATACATTCAAAAAGGCATAAAACATAAGTATCAAAGAATAATGATAATGCAAACACCTGTGTAACCACGTCTCAGTTCAAGAAGGGAACTGTCGGTACATCTAGAGCTTCTGTGATTCTTCCCAGTCATGACTACTGCCTCTTCTTTAAAGTGACTGTTAACACAGCTTCTAGAGTTATAATTCCATCCTCTTGCTTTCTGGTGGGATCCTAAGCAATAGTTTTATTTTGCGTGTTTATAGAGACAACTTGTCTTTAGCCAGGAAAGCATTAGCATATATAGAATCCAGGTAACCTCTGAGTATTGATTAATCACAGTTAATATGATCCAGTGAGAACACGAGAGATAAAAGGTGTTCTTCCAGACACCATGGCTATCTTTACATGAACACAAAGTTAATTTTAAAATAAGATTTTCCTTCCTTTTAAAGTTATTTTCCCTATGACTGCTCCAATTTTTTCTCCCTACCTCTTTAAAAATGCACTGAATGTGTTAAAACATAGCATCATAATGTTAATATTGATTTTAAAAGTAATGGGACTATTTGTATAAAATCATGGCTATATGCTGTTCCAATTACAATTCTGATTAAACTGCTCACTACTGTTTATCTATGCACTGGTGCAATTGGAAGAAGCTTGATAGTATTGATTGATTCAATCTTGCCGATGTGTGTGAAGATTGTTGAGCTGTTTGAAAGGAGGGATTGGGCATCTCTTAGCCCATTCTGCCATCTCCTGTGTGGACCAGTCTATTGATCTCATAAACCTTATGGATGTACTTCAAATTGTTTTACTTGTACAAACCAATCTAAGAAGAGTTTAGCCCTTTAAAAAGCAGCTGCCAGGCATTGAGAGGCTAAGAGTTCAATGCCTCAGAGTATTTGGGGCTAGGAGAAAAAATGAAGTTATTTTTCTTCAGATCAAAAAAGACTAAAGGGACGAAGACTTCAACACATTAATAAATGAGACATGACCCTTTTCACTGATCCTAGATATGAAAGTTTCTTCTCCAAAGTAAGAGCTTTATTTTTCAAGGGAAACAGGGTCATGTGAGAATGAAGTAGATCAGAAAATGAAAAGTGATGTTACATCAGAATAACTATAATTAATAAGTGCTATTGTACATACTGAAGAATGTCAAGAAGGTAAAAAATATAATTTTAATTGAATACTGAAAGTAGAGTGCTGTTTTCAAAAGAAAAAAAATGCTCTCAAATAGAAAAATATATTCTTACCATGTCTTGCTCAGGCACTATTAGATTAAATATTAGATACACACTGAATGATTCTAGGGTGTGCTAAATTAATTTGTCTTTATTTAAATATGTAATTAAAGTTAAGATACCTTTATGACCAAAATTTCTTCCTTGTTTTGAAAATACGGTTGGTGACAGTTAAGGCTTAATTGTTGACTTGACTGGCTTGGGTGCCACCAAATGATTTAGTAAAGCCTCCTGGTGTATCTGTGTGACTTGTAGATATGTGACCTTGGAGTCTATATTTGGTCCCTACACTTTTTGTCTCTGATGTTGTTCCCTTCCTCTGCTTCCTGATCACTATGAAATAAGCATCTTTGATCTGTTATTTCCTTCTGCTATTAGTTAGTGCCTTGGATCCAGCATACCACTGACTGAATCCTCTGAAAACTTGAACAAAAACAAACCTTTTTTTCTTTCAAGTTATATATGTTGGGCATTTGATTTCAGCAACAGAAAATCTGAGAAAACACTTGTAATGACAGATTAAAAGACATCTTAGTTTGAAAATTTTAAATATATGCAAAATTAAATAATATAATTACTCTGCATTTCTATCAGTCAGTTCTAACAATGATCAAATTGAGTTGATAGTGCCTTGGACATCATGACATTTTGTAACTAAATAACATGTTTGCATGTATTTCTAAATAAAGTTTCATAGTAATTTTTATGATTCTCATTGATTTTTTTATGTTCAGAAAATCATTTATCTCAAATAATTGCATATTTTTTCCCTAATGGCCCTCAAATATTTGGTGGGTGAATATCCCTAGGAAAGGTTTCAAGCCAATACTTCAAACATACATACTGAAAAATTTGAAATTATTGACCTGCAGAGTACACACTGATAAGGGAAGAGAGTAGAAATTCTTACTAAAGTTTCAAAGTCACTCAGTGAAATTGAAAGCATTGTATCTGAAGGTCAATGTAACTGTTTTTCACTATGTCCATATTTGTAAGTTATAAATATAATTTATTTCCATTTATGCTGATTTCATGTTTTCTTTTTGGTTTAAAGATTGCGAAGTTTGATAAAACGAAGTCTAGATGTTATAATCTTACATAAAATGAGGCATTATCACCCATGTTAGGAGTTTATTTCAGATAGTTATTTACAATTCTGTTTTAGTTGCCGTGAGAATTAGTATTTGTATATTTAACTTTGTAAAATGCACAGGTGAAGCACTTTCTGTGGGAAAGAAAGAATAAATTTTGGTTTCTCTTTAAAAAATTAGCAGTAACTAAATACTAAAAGCCATTCTTCTTACTAGTTTTTTAAAATGCTAAGAAATCATTTTTGTCATGTAAAATGCTTGGGGATTCTTCCTTCTTACTTGGCTAGTGGGGTGAAAGATGGGCAGATGAAAGATGAAGGGATATTAAAGAGGCAAGTTAATCTTTAATTGGAATTCTTTGGCTAGAAAGATCCTTGTGAGGGGGTGCTAGTGATTTTTTTTCTTCTAAGTGTTGTCACTTGAGAGACCATCAAAGGTATGAAAGTTTAATAAACATAGAAAAGGATGCTAAACAAATATCCTTATGAATTATTTGGATCACTACTAGCCAGTGGGAAAGTCTGATCAGAAGAGATGTGTCATCATTGAGAAGAAAATAAAAAAGCAAAAGAGAGAGGAAGAGAAAACAAAATCAAAGAGCAACTTTCCTACCCATAAAATACACCTAAAGTTTTGCTTTTATCCTGGTTGCCCATGCTGGACTCAACATGAAAGGGCGTTTACATCAGAGACCAAGCACTTTAGTAGTGTACATCCTCTAGTTTGTTCATTTGGTCTATTTTTTGATCTCAGATTATACCTCAAACAGTTCTTATTTCTTCCCTTTAGCTGAGGGCCTATTTCAAGATCTTGGGAACATGGCTTCTCTGCCTCCCGAGTGTATAGATGGAGGTTTGAAGTGGCAGATGGACCTTCTGCTTTAAGCAAAGCAGAATTCCTAAACTGACTCATATAATATTTCTCTATACTTGATTCTAGATGCAGTAGAAGCCATTTTCCTACCTGAGTGCTTTAATTTTCCAACAGTTTGTGACCATCAATCATGATATATGAACTTTATTGGATCAAGGAATTCCTAACAAATTAATAAAATACACTTCTGAGTGTGTCTGGGAAGATCATGCAGTCATTACCTTGGGTAATATTTTTCATGCCTTACCCTTACCTCTTTGTCAGTGTTCTCTTGTTCTTCTTTCCAGGTGCTGTGAACTAGGTAGTTTGGCTCCACCATACCCTTCCACCATGATTTTTCCTGCCTTGGAGCTGGCTAATCATGGACTAAATCCCCTGAGACCAGGAGCCAAATTAAACCTCTCCTCCTCTACATTGTTGATATTGGGTTTTGTGAACCAGTCGTGGGAGATGTTACAAATTTAAGAAGAGGTTGTTTTACTACTGAGCCTCTAGCAAAACCATGCTTCAAAAGAGCAACATTTTCTTTTAACATATGGCAGTTTTCATCTTAGTGAAGGAAGACCTTAATAGGACCTCTGGGACTTGGAGTAAATTGTGCTTATGGAAGATGACATAGATATCTCTAGAGGAAGAAAAATATTATTTAGATTCTAAATTCTATCATGTCTTCCTCTTTCTTTTAAAATGAAAATAAAATGCCACAAGAAGACCCAAGCAATATTTCACACTTTGGCATCCTTAGGAATCCTTAATGTAATTCTTGTGTGGTTGAAAGTAAATTTTAAGTCTTCCTAAGTTGTTAGTCATACAAATCAGTTAGAAGTGATTAGGGATGTGAAAAGCATATGTAGCACTGACAATTGAAAAAATCATTGGAAATGTAACCTGTAACTTTCATTGTTGGAAATTACTATGCAGCAGCTCTGAGCAGGATTTAAAATTAATTGGCTTTCTATGTTTATCTGTGAGTCTGTCCTAGGCCTCGGCCCCTTCCCTGGTGATGGGAGCTGATTCATAGTAAGTGAACCTCTATGAATCACTGGTCCTGGCTGAAGTCTGTAGTGGCCTGTGAGGCCAGAGATACCTCAAAGGGCAAGATAAGACCACAGCTGAAGACACCTTGGCTCCAACACCAACTGAGAAGATAGAGACTACAGCTGCAGGCATCTCAGTCCTGAAGTCTCACTCCTACCATAAATGTCATCATGGACATAACACAGTTCTCCTAAACTGGCATAATTTATTACTTGGAGAAGTCTTTGAAGTGACTCCCAAGGTCCTGCTAATTTCCTGTGCTTTCCTCAATATCCCCTCTCTTTGTTTGAAAAACTAATTATAAGTGACCCAGTGAAGCTCTTTGTCTTTGGCCCCAGAGTCTCGAACTCTGCTAGAGGGTTTTGATCCTTCTGGAGCCCTAAAATCATACTACTTGTCTCATTTATTTTAGCCTTCACCATATACTAGTTTGGGAATCTTGGCCAGGTTGGTGATACCTATGAATAAAATATTACAAGTAGAGCACTATAAAGAGATATATTAAAATTCTACAGTGTCAACACATAGAGGAAACAATATACTTTCGTGATTCGTAGATAATGCCCCATTAAGCCATTGTCCTGTGATTTCTGAGTTGAATATTTGTTAACATAGCCCATGAATTCTTTAAACAACATACAAAAACTTGGGGATACTATGGAGAACTCTTATTTTAAAGGACATTTACTTAGGTATATCACTATGAAGAGTCAGTTTCTGCAACTTATTTGTATATTTGTATATTTTTTCAATATTTGTATATTAAAATAATTTGTATAAAAGGTAGTGGAACAAAAATAGTAGATGGAAAAAATGTGGAAAATGTTAATAATAGGTCAATGTGTTAATCTTGGTGAAAGGTACCATTCTTTCAATGCATCTATGGTTTTAAAAGTTTTGAAAAAAAATTGGTGGGTAAAGGAAATAACACAAGTATATTTACAAATATGAAGGTAAATACCACATGAAATAATGAGTTGAAACTGTTTCTGAAGAGAAATATGATAATAACTAATTTATATTTTTCACTATGAATTTATAGTACTTTAAGAGTCTTTAAATCCTTTGAATGTTTTACTCTGGTAAAATCTGTACACTGTTCCTAAAAGACAAAAAAGTGCAAAAAGACACAGGAGATCAGATTGCCAAATGTTTAACGCGATCAGAAAAACTCATTGGTATCAATCTGGAGCAGTTGTATCTACATAAAGAAAAAATCAAGTGGACCAGCTAAACTAAGAAAACTATTTCTGGAAACTCCAGGAGAAGAGACCACTATATTTACATAGAACTCAGTCTTTATTAAGTAATACAAAGTAGCTTATATACTAGAAATTACATCAGAATGTCACAGGCTAAATAGCAGTAGATGCTTTAATAGAGTCTCTGAAGTCATTGTTCACGCCTCACTTTTAGGATAGCTTGTAGGACCCTAAAAACTACTTTTCTGGCTAATCATTGTGGTTCAAGAGATCAGGTATAAATAAGATTTCTGAATAGTCCATCACTGGCAGGAAGGGACTGCAGAGATCTACCTTCACATGCTATGCTTGTGATCGTGGAAGAGCTCATCATTTGGGTGTTTATGTTTTTATTTAAATGTTTGTTGAAAAAAACACCAGACCTTTTGAGAGAGCTATCCTTTGAAGCCTGGGATTTACTTTATTCTTAGAATTAAAAACCTAAAAATTTTCCATAAAGTGGGGTGCCATGCAAAGTTTGGTGTGTTTATGCTGTATGATGTTTAAATCAGGCCAAACATGTCTGTCTCCTCATACAACTATCCATTCTTCTTGGCAAAAACTGCCAAGATCTTTTCACTTTTTGAACTGTTCAGTTCATTATTGTTTACTGTAATCATCATAGTATAAAATAATAGATCAGAGATTCTTCCTTCTGCCTAATTGTAACCAGTTACTCACAGTTCAACATTTCCACCTTCTTGTTCTTTCCACTCTCCACAAACTCATTCTATTCTCAATTTCTATGAGATCAATTTAAACAGAGGAGTGATATCATACAGTATCTTTCAGGCCTGACTTATTTTCCTTCACAAAATAGTCTTAAATTCTATCCATAATGGCACAAATGGCAGGATTTTATTCTTTTTATGACTGACTAGTATTTCATCAGTTATGTGTATGTCAGACATATTCATTAACCGTTCATCAATGGATGGCATGTTGCAAAGTTTGTATTCATATAATGACTAGAATTTTGAATTTTAAAAGTCAGTAAACTCTCAGGTAATAACAAGAATTTATGTACAGATTGGCTACATGGTATTGCTACTTTCTGTGATCTCTATCTGAGAACATTTACTTGCAATGAGAGTAGCTATCTTGAGACTTGGCACAGATTTAGCAAGTGTTATGATTATGGGTTTGGATGGACAATGGGTAAGCAATGATGGTAGCACATGCTGTAAGTGACATCAGTATGAATCAGTATGGGAAGCTGTGTCCTCTTAGAAACTAGTGTGGTCTTCAGTAACGGGGCAGACAGTGGACCACTGAGCGTGGGCAGACAGTAAGTGGTAGGACCAAGTGGCGGACATGCTCCTCATATATGATTTAGGGAGGAAATCTGCAATTTCAGTAAGACTGTGGTTAGTCTATGATACTTCTGGATATTTACTAATACTGGATCAAGTGTATGTAGGATTTCGGTGCTCTTTACTGCAGCATTCCATTCTCACTACTAGTCAGGGTACCAGAATGCACAGCTTTTTTGGTAGTGACCAATAATTTTAACAGCATTAAATAAATGATATTGGTGGCTGTCTCACCAAATATTGTTAGAAGCTTCAGTTCAGTGCTGAAACACCTTGGATGCCATGCTATCCAAAGAACTGTATTTTGAGGGAAAGAGAGACAGTCACCCATACTACAATTTGTGCATACTGGGAGACATTATTTTAGGCCATTGTGATTTTAGCAGCTACAGATGATTATTCTGGAATATTTCCACAGTGGCATTAGGTACTTCAGAGCCACTCATGGGATAAGGTTGCTTACTTCTAAAAAGTAAGAGCATAAATTCCATAGATGAATTTAAATTGTGTTTCTTGGGTAGTGGGGTTACATGGAATGCTAGCAAGGTTACATGGAAGCCTCTATAGAAAATTTCAATTGCTTCTTGTGGAGAAAAGCTTCACTCATTTAAGGATGTTCCTCCAGGGTATTCTTGTGACTGGGTGTCAGATATCTTCCTGAAGAACCCTGAAGAAAGGGATGTGAAATAGCTGCTAAATCTCCATTTTTTAGTGAAAGGGCTTTGTAACCATTAATCATGATAATGCCAACCTGACTAGATTAAGAAATGCCTAGCAGATTAGTAGAGTACAGTTCTGGGTATGTCTGTGGAAATGACTGGCATACAGTCCTGAAAACCTAGGGTGGCAAAATTTTTCTGAAAGATGGCACCAACCAACAAACTCATAGCCTGGGTAGAATAAAAAGAAGAAGAGAAGAAAGAGATTTCTGAGATTTTGAAGAACTTCAGTCTGCTTGAGTGGATGCCCCTCTTGCTGCTATAACTTTTAAACACTGGTCCCAGTTCCTTCTGCCTTCCAATTGAAACTCATACTGGTGAGTCTTAGTGAGCTTCTAGGTCTTCTGCTAGGACTGGGGCTGCATCCTTTATCCCTTTTACTTTGCAGCTTCCATTTTCTTGGACTGAGCAGCTATGGAACTTCTGGCTCTACCACACAGACAATTTGGACTCCCCTGCTTAAATCCAGTAAGCCCACCTAATAAATCCTCTTGCATTATTATGCATGTATTTTCTATTAATTCTGTTTCTCTAGAGAACCCTAACTAGTGTAGGTCTGTGCCAGTCACTTAGTATTTGAATCATCTTCACATCTAGTCTACACTTGCTCTACTTTTATTATCATGAGTGGTGGATACTTCTGGTTTCTATTCAATTCCATCAACAGAAGGAATTGCAAGGTGATCAGAAACCAGAGAACTCAAGAGTCATAGCTTATGCCCTTTCCCACTCTCTTTCTTGAGAAATATTTGTGGTGTGGCTGTGCTTTTTGGAGTCTTGCCTTATTCACTTCTCACTGTGGTACTGTGGTGGTTTATACTGACTGTCTCTTCCTGGCTCCTGGGTTCTAGTTGTTCTGTGTTCTCTGTTCACTGATTGGATATTGGGATTATTTTTATTTTTTAAAATCTCTTTAACCACTTAGTGAGTCTTTGTTGACACTAGCATAGGGTTTCCTGCATCAATCTTGCATCTCTTCCAATACTTTTGTAACTAGTTACTTGCATTTTAAATTTCCTTTTGAACTACATTGAGAGGCTTCTGTTTTCTGAGTGGACCTGACTGAACTCAGATTATATATCATTCTGAGTTCACAGGAGCCACAGATAGATGAAAAAATGAATTGGGATGGATCTGTAGATGTAGAGTGAATTACAGAAGGTTATAGTATTTGTTTTGTGGGAAATCTGACAAGGATTCTTGGCAGAAGAGAACCATGAAAGAGAAAGTATCTTTTATGGAATGTTCTCATCTGAGCTTTGAGGTAAAGAGAATGAACCACACAAACATGCTATATTCTGTCAACTTTCAGGAGGCAAATTTGATAAATTACCAGACTCACTTTCTTCAAACTAGCTTAGTAGTAGGACCCACCTATGGGTTTCTCTCCTTTGAAACAACTCTAACCACTATCCATCTTTGCAGTTATGGTTAATCCTAGTCCTCATTAATACAGGAAAGTGAATCCTACACCTCATTAATACAGGAAAGTTAACTTAGAACAAAACCTGCTTTTCTAGGGTCAGTTTTCTTTTCCATCCAGATGGTTTGCATTCTGCAGATGGTAAATCCCACATGCAGATTTCGACCTACTTGCTAATAAAGGGAATGAGCTGAACCTAAAAAACTTGGATTTAAGTTCATAAATGCAATTAGGTGAAACATAGATACTTAAACACAATTAAACTAATAAAATTTTCCTTCTTTGTTGACACTTTAAAGCATTATTTGAGAGGTAAATATAATTAGCATTGCTGATTAATACAGTAGAAGTTTATCAACTTAATTATTGCTCAAACATGAAAATCAGTAGATTCTACCAGTAGTACTTACCATAGATTAACTAATGTTCAGCTATGTTTTGGGTCATATAGTGAGTGTTACAGAATGACTGTTAATCACTAAGTTATGAATTTTTTTGGGGGGGTTCATTGTGTTTTTGCTCCATTCTTTAAATTGATTCAATACTACTTCTTGTTTAATTCAGCTCATGTTTGTCTTTTTAAAGAACCAATTATGTAATTAAACTCCTTTAAAAAATTGAAATAGCATATTATATCCAAATTTTCTCCTCCTTGGAAGTTTGCTATTCACACTGAAATGTGATAGGGAAATCAAAGAAAGACTTAAATAACTTAAGCACCATAAATAAGGTGGAATTTGTGCTAAGCTTTTGGAGAGAAGATGTAAATTTCTAAGGAAGAACTTTAAAAACCAAGCACTCTAACTCTTTGTAACATGCTTCATTTCATACATTTCTAAACTTAACCAATGTGTATGCACTTGTAGTTGCAACAATCTTCTAGAATTGTTTGCACAATTCTGTTCAGGCAAACTTAGGCTAGAAGTCATGATTGAAATGACAAGTCATTCTAGTCCTAGTTCAGTTCTCTCCACGCTGTCTAGTTACTTTTAACCTATTATTTCAGGTCAGCCTAAATTCCACCTCCTTTGTATGCGTTTTCTTTTTTGGAGCCTTTTCTGACCTCCGGTTTTATTATTTGCATCCACAATTACCATGTTACACAATAGAAGTTTTATCTTAATTTTCTCCATTGCACAACCTGACATCTTTTATTCTTCAAATATGACATTACTTACATGGAAACAGCCAAAAAAGCAATATATGCATTTTGAAAAACTTCAAATATACTAGAGAGTTTTAATTAAGAGACAAATCTATTCAATTTTCCAATCCAGGACCATTTTCTTCCCAGAAACTCAACCACTTGTACAGTTTTTGATATGTACACTTTTATGCTTCTGTATCTTTAACTTTTCTCAGCCAGGAATGCATTCTCTTACTTGCTGTCCAATTCACAACTTGAGAGTGGCATGTTCTAAACTTCTTCCTTGATATCCACTGTCACCAGTCAGTGTTTTATTCTCTGTACTTGCTCATGTACCACTTGAATGTCTATTAACCACTTGGTTTCATCTGTCCTATTTTGTAACAAGTTCTTATAAATTTCATTATAGTATGATTTCTTTTTTTTTTTTTGAAAGAAGCACCTAATATAATTCACCATTATGTCTCTCCTACAAAATCCAATTTCTTGTATATTTAGGTTTTTGAATTGAATGTATGGAGTTTGTTTATCATCTGTTTTATGATTTTTTTTTTTTAGCTGCACACTCAACATGTTTGGAGCATACTTGGGCTGAGACATTTCGGTCTTGCAGTGAAGTAAAGATAACATTAATTAAAACATTGCAAACATGTTTTTCGGTAGCACTGCTATGATCTGGATACCCCTCAAAATTCATGTGTTGAAATTTATCCCAATTGTAGTAGTACTAAGAAATGGAATCTTTTTGGAAATAATTAAATCATGAGAGCTTTGTTGTCCTAAAAGGATTCATGCCTTATCAAAGAGCTCGAGGGAGTGGATCCCCTCTCTTCTGCTCTTTCCTGTGTGAGGATGCATTATTTGTCTTTGTGGCCATTAATTGTGTTATGTTAACTTGACTAAAGGAAGAACCATCTAGCAGATTAGTAAAGCTCTGAGCATATCTCCGGATGATTGACAAATATAGTACAATCTGTTCCTCTAGTGAACCTTAATTGATAAAATCTCCCTTTTGCTCCTTCTACCCCTTCTGCCATTTGAGGATGCCTGAGTGACACCATCTGTGTGTAACAGGCCCTCATCAGACACTGAACCAGCTGGTATCTTGATCTTGGATTTGTCAGACTCCAGAACTACAAAAATGACGCTTCTGTTCTTCATAAATTACTCAATGTAACATATTTTAGTATACCAGCACAAACAGGCTAAGTCAAATGGTTTGTGTTTATTAAAGTTTATTTTAATACATTATTATAAGTTTCACCAAATTCTACTTTAGTAGGCTCCATCGGTTGAAGGGAAAATATATGTATGCTTTGGAGGTCCTGAGTTTGAATTTTTGCTCAGCTACTTGTAGGCTATATGTTACAAGTTCTCAGAAAACTTCTTTACACTTTAAAACTCTCATTTTTTTCATATTAAAGACAAAAATTTAGCCTTACAGAATTTTTGGAAGGAATGTGTGGCACATACGTGTAAATATATGTCCCAGAATCTGGACATATTTACAAACACAAATGTATAAACATTCCTGAAAGCACCTGAAAACTACTTGTTATCTTCTTACTATCGCGCATACGCCAAACCTGAGGCACCACCACAGGCCACTGTCTTCTAGCATGATAAGGGTCTGAGGCTCAAAGAAATTAAATGACTTAGCCAAGATCAGCCAATGATCTGGAAGCAATGCATACTTTGTTTCCCTTACTCTTTCATGGACTGTGACTAAAATATTTTGGTTTAATTTGTTTAACCTTCTGTGGAGGAGAGACCAGCTGCAGGAATAGCAGCATCAAACCCGGGTCTAGAATATCATGGAGAAAGACCGCAAACTGGTACCTACGAGCAAACCATGGAACACTTTGATAGGGTAGAAGACGGGGAAGATACTAAACATTGAGCCGATGAAGGCATGAGGGACATGGATGAAGTAATTTATTACAATATGTAACCTGAAGATGAAGAAGCCAGAAGGTAGTAGGTAAATGAGGAAGTCAATAAACAGAGGCAGACCAAATACACGAGCTAAATCAGCTGGGCAGGGTGGCAGAGATCTCCAGCAGAGAGATACCAGGATAGCTCGGCCTGCTTTCTACTCCCTGTCAAGCCAGGGTTTGTGTTTGTCTATTTATTTGTTTAGAAAAAGAGAGAGCACAGAACAATTCTGCTCACCTACTATTTGTGAGAAAATGTCACACTCAGGCTATCTTGAAATAGGGAAGTGTAAAGTTGTCAGTAATTTACTAAACTGGAACGTTTTTTCTGTTTTCCATGAGTAAATGTCTAGTTAATATAAATTGGTTAAAATCATATATCCAGCAATCAAAATTATCATTCATGAAGTAGATTGAGAGAGAAATAAATATTGAGCTGAAATAAATTATATTTATCCCATCTCTTTTTTTGTTAATGGGCAATCTTTCTCTTCTTTATTAAAGTTGCACAAATTTAAACAAACTCAAGTTAGAAAAAAGGGAGTGTGACATGCTTGGACTCACATATTTTGCAAAGAGAATAAGCTCTCACATACTTGCACTGTGCTTCAGCATAGAGACTGAAAAAAGCCCTCTAATTGACTGGCAAGTGTTAATCATAGTACCTAATCAGAAGAGGTTTAAAAAAATAAAAACTTACAGTGACTTGGAGATCTTGTTGTGTTGAAGAATGTTTTCTGGAAGGATTTTGAAGGAGCAAAATTGAAAGCAATTTCTGAAGCTTCTGAAGTTTAGATCAGAGCTTCTCAGGCTGTAAGGTGGATACATGACTCTGGCATCTTAGGACAGTGCCGTTTCTGACTTAGTGTAGGTCTACAGCTCCTCCCATTCTAACAAGCTACCAGTTGTGCTTGTGCTGTTACTCTCTGTGCCAACTTCTAAGCCATGAGTTTTTAGATTGCATTGACTATTTCTGGGTTGCTGCAACACAGAGACTGTCTAAATAATTTCTAATATTTGTATTTTGGAAAAAATTCATTGTCATCAGTAAATACGTCCAAAAGAGTAGTATTCTTAATTTGACTATGTTGGATTGCCAAATAATGAGTCGAAGCTGAACACTAGGGATGAACTTGATTCACCAGGAAATCAGCCTTGCAGCCTATTTTAATCCATAAGAAGATGGACCAGCATTATTTCTTATGTATCTAATAATTAAATTATTCATATGAATGCTTCAGATCAGCTTGAAATGAGTCAAAGGGCAGAGAAATGATTTGGGAGTAGTAATAATGAGAAACTTTGAGCTTCTACCCTGGTTTATCTGCGTACTCTCACAGTTATTGTTCTCCTCTTCTAAAGAAAACATTCTTGGTGATTTAATGTCACCTAAATATAGCCTAATAGAATCTGAATAGCATAAGAAGCTCTTGCATTGTGGTATGTGATTCTTTAAAAAAAGATCTCTGACTTTAAACCTACTCAGATGGATATTAGAATCAATATTGAATTCCAATTTTTTTTTTCTGAGAGCCATTATGCAGAAAGTTTGCAATTTTCTGTCTAAGTGTCTTTTTTCTTGGTTAATAGGACTGAACTAATGTTGCTCTCTCAGTTCCTCACTGATGGTGGCAGATACCTATACCATACTTTTCTAATGAGAGCTTGTTTGCAGGTTCTAGCAGGGAGGTCAAGTTTTGTACCCTTGACTAAGGAAATGGTCCTCCTCTATTGAGGGTGACTCTCCTCTTTGATCAAAATTGTAGTTTCAGGAGGGATGCACATGGAGCAGCGAGGGAGGAAGGGAACACATGCCAGCCAGTCAGATCAGCCAAATCAACCCTAGTGACGAATGGGGTGACAGATGTCGCACAGCCTGGTTACACCCACTTTGATATACTTTTCTAATGAGAATATGTACTTAGCAGGATAATAACCAGCTGTGCAGCTTAGTAGCTGTGCCACTCCATGGGGGATACAGGAAGCAGCTTTTGTGTTAACCCACTTGGTATGATGAACAGCAAGGAATATGCACTTGTGAAAGTATAAACAGGTGAATTTTACCCATGTTGCGTACTGTTATATTTTTGTGTATTTGCTATTTTTTATAACATGCTTATTTTAATTTTTGTAGAATTATCACACATTAGTAAAATACCACTTGAAAATCTCCTCTTGCACAACTTTGAGGGGAGATCGAAAATGAGTCATCAGGTGACTCAGCTCCTGTGATGACCTGAGTCATGTTAGACAAAAGAGTTACCAAGATATGACAGAGAAAGAAGTACAGAATCAAAACTTTGATCAAACAAGTAAGAAAACAGTAATATAAATAAGTATTTGAGTAGTCAAAATACTTCAGAATGGTTATATATACTACAATAATCCTAGTTAGACCAGATCAGAAAATGTTGTTAGATTCTTGCCAGGGGTGAAACCTGTTGGAAGAGCCAACACTGTGATTCAATGTTGGAAACTGTTTGTAACAGATGATATGCTACAAGATGTTTTAAAATACACCAATTATAAAATACAAGAAAATATCCTATATTCATCAATACAATACTCACAATCTGAACTGAAAGCCTTCATAGCTGGACATTATCATTCTGATTGTCAGGATTTAAAGGACTTATGGAGAAGTGAGAGATGTGGGGTTGAGATTTTTGGAACAATACTGACACTTAAAAGAGATTTGACTTCCTTCAAAATTGCCTACATTTTGATGACACAAAGACCCACAGAGAAAAAAAAAATCTGACAATTTGGCTCCTACATGCTCATATTTTGAAAGCTGCGTTCAAAATGTCAAGGAATTTATAGACCATCCAGATACATAACAATTGACAAAAATGTTGCACCATTTCATAGCTGTTGAAGCTTTTGGTAATATATTCCAAGTAAATTTTCCAAATGTGATATAAAAATATATGCCTTGGTAGATGCAAAGAGATTTTACACTTTGAATTTAGCAACGCAGCCACCATGTCTTTATTCATACTGTAATAAACCATAAGACTTTGTGAACAGAGTTATTATACCTATTCTAAAAAGCAGCCCAAATTTCACAACCCATAATTGGTTTACAAGTTACCTACTGATATTACATTTACTAAAAGAACACCAGCTGACCAGCACAGCAAGTATTCCCAAGAACAAATCAAGATTCCTGAAAAAATGTTGCAAGTTCACAATAGAGAAATGTGCAGTGCAATTTTTGGGTTTCAGAAAGATATGACATTAGACTCCTATATGATGAAGTAGTATTGATACTACCACCATTGCACCATGATAATAAGACTGATAATGAGGCTAGGCATGATGGCACACGCCTGCAATCATAGCACTTGGGAGGCTGAGGCAGGTGGATCTTGAGGTCAACTGTACTATCTGTTTGAAGGCTAGCCTGGACTACTAATGAGACCTTGTCTCAAAAATACTAAAAAAAAAAAAAAAAAAACAAACACCAAATATAACATTGATATTGAACTCTCACACAAATCAAGCCAGACATGGTCATATATTACAACAAAATGAAAGGTGAAGTAGATGCATTTGACGATTTATGCAGCAACTATAATGTCACTCAGAATATAAAGCATTGGCCAATTGTGTTTTTCTTGATCTTAAACATGTGAGGCATAAATAACTTCATGGTTAACAAAGGAAATAAACACTAAATACTATGGAGAAATTTTCTTAGAAGATTGGGACTGGAATTGGCTAAATGATCAATTTTAACCTAAAAACAATATGTATCTGCTAAAAAAAAAAACCTCAATATGTATCTGCTCAAAAAAACTCTGTCAAAGAATTCAGGAGCAGTGAACTGACAGGTGAAAGATCACAAAAATCTCCTAAGAAAACAGGAATACAAACAAGATGCTGAGTACGTCCTCTCAAAGAAGATAGGAGAACAAAACTCCCATGGCTGTTAGTGTAAGGAGTCTTGCATATGGAACATGTTGTCATCAAGTGTGAAGATTGAGGTGTGATAATTTAAGAAAAGATTATTTCTACGGTAGAGTTTTTGTTTGTGATTTTATTGTATTTCTTACAGGAATTTATTGCTTCTGTTATTTTTTAGATCTTGTTGACTGCTGTGAGGATCAAATAAGTTAGTGAGTTTTGAAGTGATCTGTAATGTCTAAATAATATTTCTGTCCTGTCTTTCTGTCAACTCATTTTACTTAAAGCTACCAGATTATTCTTAAACCATCACTTTGATTCCATTATTTCTCAGCTTAAACTTTCAATGCCCACCCCAACGTTCTTCTATGAATCAGGTTTTGCTTTCTTCAGCATTTAAGAAATATCGGCTGCCTTTTTAGCCTGATCTCTGATTATTTTCCCATTGCAATCTTGTATTTCAAAGCTACCAGGTTACGTCATAACTTGAATTCTTTGACCAAATTTTCCATTGTTTTATGAATATCTCTACCTGCTTTTGCTATAAGGACTCTAATGCCAAGCATGTCCCAAATGAAAAAATAAATTTTCTTTATATATTTTCTAGTATCCATTCTATTGCATAAGCCAGAAAATGAAAATTCTGTTTGTTTGCTATATTTTTTTCCTCAGGCTCAATTAAGAATGGGGAATTCTTTACCTGAATTTCTCTCTCAAACCTTTCATCAGTAGTTATCTACATCTACTAATTCTACCAGGTATTTTTCTGGCCCAACTCTTTTATGAATAGGTATTTATGGAGTACATTCCAAAGGTGGATGTTGTATTGATTTCCCTTTGCTGTTGTAATGTATTACCATGAATCTGTGGATTCATTCCATGCATTTAGTATCATATTTTTCTAAAAGACCAATGTTCAACATGGATCTTGCTGGGCTAAAATCAAGGTAGTGGCAGAGCTACATTCCTTCTGAGGGTTCTGTGCAGGGATCTGCTTCTTTGCCTCTTCTAGCCCCTAAAGACCACTCAAATTCCTTAGCTTCACTTCTTCTTCTACCCTTCAAGGCTGACAATTGCATCATTTTAATTTCTGTGTCCTTCTCTGACTCTCTTGCTTCTTTCTTTCACTTATAGAGACCCTTATGACTATATTTAGAGTACATATGGATAAACTAGGATATTGTATCCATTTCTGTATTGTCAATTGAGTCACATCTACTGTCTCTTTTTTTTGCCATCCTAGGTAATATATGCACAGACTTTGATAACTGAGATGTGAAAATCTTTTGTGGGAGGTGATTGTGACTTCATTCTGTTTTTCACACCTGTCCTCTTATGCAGTGTGAACACAAAAGTCAATGTAATAATATAGTTCCTGTCCCCAAAGAAATGGAAGCCAATGCTGTCAATCAGGCAGTTACTATATGCTGTAAAAACTCCTGAAATCTTTAGAGGTCAGGAAGGTCTTTGGGAAGAAGTGAATGGCAAGACATACGGTTAAATTCTGTTTGATTCTCTTGTCACACTTTAAGAAGAAAGATAATGGCACAAAAATCAACTGGGACAGTCCTCTAGACTCTAATAACACCAACCAGTCTGTTTCTATCACACTGATGGTCATAAATAGACTGGCGTACTGTAGGTACATGTTTTATTCTAAAGACATAATTACAGGCATTATATGTATATATCTTATTCATATTCTTTATGTATGTTATATATATACCATTCAACAGATACAAAGTGAGAACAACGTATATGTGTGTGGTATATGTTAATAGAGAAACTAGGCACAAGTTTTGCCTCCTGGCAATTCATAATGAAAGAAGAATGTAAGATGAGCTAAAGTATTCACAAAATATGAGTTCAAAGGACCTAAATGGCATCAGAGAAGTACAGATAGTCTGCTGTGCTTAAAAAGAGCCGAACAGGAATGTTTTAAGATTAGAGGAAATGGGACCAGTTAATAAGGAATGTTTTGCTTGAGCAATGGACCCTAAGTAGGTATGATTGGGCTTTGGTCATGCTGGTGATAAGAGAAAAAAAAAGACAAAAAGGATAAACATCTCCGCAATTCTTCTAGATAAAAGGGGCAAGATGTTGCTCTGGAGATATCTGAGCCTTTAAGACAGTAGTAGAAGAGATGTCAATATTAAGTTCCATGCTATCTCTACCAGACAGAATAACTTACACACTTCTGTTGTTTCTACCACATCTTTGGAAAGATATTTCCTGCAGTGATATAAGGAAAAAATGTAGAAATAAAACATACACTTCCTTGCAGTGATGGGAAAGATGAAGAAATCCACAGTGGGAAAAACTACTGTGACAATAATTTTCTGACAAAACAGAAAAGTTCAGGTATTTGAGAAAATATGTTACAGTAATTCATTTAGGGCATAATAAACCCTGACCTCAAAGCACTGCTATAAAAACGATGAGGCATACAAGGACTTTAAGACACAGTTTCTATTTTGACTCTATGCAGTATAGGAGAAAAAAAATTATTGAGTGTACCTACCAAGCAGTGCATAATTCACACTACAAAGTTCTGTTATAGAAGAGTAGCAATTCAGATCAATTCTGGTAGATTTGATCAGGGAATGCTCTGCAAGAGACAACACCTAAACCTTCCTGGAATAATAAACAGCACTGCAGTAGACCAAGATAAATGTCCATTTGGACTGGGAAGAGGACAAATTGCTAGGGAACAGATTCAAGCAAAAAGAAAAATGTGGGAAAAAGAATGAAGTAGAAAAGTCAAGACATTTATAGGCACTGTACATGACATTTTCCCTCCAAATATGAATTTAACAGTGACTATGGAGAATATCAGATTATATAAAATGGTTTCTGACTCCAAGGCACTTGTAGCCTTCATAGGGTATAGAGAAACAATTAAGTAAAGTGTCACATGTGTTGCAGAAGAGATAACACAGAAAGCCACGTTTGTGCCTCCCCTCACTCCCAAAGAGCAGAGATGGCTATGCAGAAAAGATGCCAGGTGAGCGGAGCCTTGAAGGATGATACTGAGTTAGCTGAAGAAAGAGAGGGAGGATGGATGTGTCCATGTAAAGACCCACAACAGAGATCAAGGGCATAATTCACTGAAGAACTTCCGAAAAGTTTCTTTGTGGTTGGAGACAAGGCTGCGTGGGAAGCAAATGAGGAAGCCCATTTATAGAAATAGCAGTTTGATGATAGCAAGATAATGGGAACTAAGTGGAAGGCTATTTTAACATCTAGGTCAGAGTGGTTGAGGGTTGAGACTATGAAACGGCACTGGGGACTAATATAGAAAATAATAAATAATGTAGATATAGGACACACAGGAAGGAAATTTCCTCCAAATCAAGTCTAGTTGGTGGGGGGGGGGATTCTGCCACAATGAATTTATTGCTGTCAAAAACACTGATGAAATCATACTAGTCTCAAACATAGGGGTGGAAGGTTGGAAAATCTAGGTGGTAACTTCAAGGGGAAAGAACAAAACAGGTTTGCCAATAGGAGTTAAAAAGAGATTGAGGTCTACAAAGGAAGAAGTCAAGAAATGCTGGATTTACAATGAGCTCTTTCTGCATAGAGTCCACTCTGTACAAAACTATCTGTAGGGTTGCCTTTTAATGAAGTCACCTTAGCGGGTGAATACAATTTGGTAGAACTTTTTATTTAGTATACAGAAGTGTGCTTGGTTGATTTACCTAAGGTATTTAAGGATGCATCGTCATAAGAAAAAAAATCTGTGAACCTCGTATCATTTCTCTTCATTGTACTATTGCTGATCCACATAGCTAAGAGAGAAGGACATATTTCCTCATAGGTGATCAAAGATACCTCCATGTTCAATGTAAATAAATCTGTAGTTTCATATTTCTGGGGCTGTGTGAGAAGAACTTTCTGATTTAGGGCAGAGAAAGAAATACCTCATTCTGAATTTTAAGTATGGAAGATTTGAAAGCAAACAGATAAATTTGCCTACTGTTGATGAATATGATCTTGAGTCTTCTTGAGAGTTTTCCTTAAAAAATAAGTCCTTCAGGCTCAGCTGTGTATACCAGAACCTTTCATCTTTGTCTTTCCTTGTTTGGTTTTATAGTTCCTGAAACAAACATGTGCTTATTATGTAAGGAATTTTGGGTTATGAGAGGAAAAATTGTTTATAGATTTCCCTCTTTAACTCATATTTTAAGTCTCTCAGGGAGCTTAGTTTCTCCTTTTCTCATTGAATTCCTCTTTTTTTAAAAAAAAAACCTGGAAATGTTACACACTGATATGGTCTTTTATTTTATTTCCCTGAATCCTATAGCAATCAATTTGGCACATATTTAAGTTAGATCTTTCTTAGGAACAGAAGAAAATGTGATCTGAAACCATTTATTTTGTTGTATTACATGGGAAGAAATTCAAGGCCACCAAGTACAATATCTTAAAGATACCAAACAACTACTGTTGTCTTTAGGTGCCTCACTTGGTAGAAATCCTTGATGGTCCTATGACAACATCCTTTAGGCACTAAGCCTAATCCTGTAAATATAGCAGCAATTCAAGTGTACTTTGGTTGTCACTCTTTTCTGATTCTAAACTACATCAAAAGACTCATCCCTCATAGTTTTTCTTTGCATTGGTTTTTCTTCTGCTTATAGGATTATCCAAACTTGTTATTTTTATGGTATTTTAGCTTTGAGTGACAGTTAAAAAGCATCATAGAAGTTGAGACTAGAAGAGTGGTTACCATACCTTCTGGAAAGGGTATGAGAAAGGAGAATAGAGAGAGAGAATGATTTAACAGGAACAACTGAATACAAGTTCTAAGTTCTAATGTTCTATAGACATGATAGAATAACTATGGCTGTATGAAATAAAAAATTGTGTATTCAAAATAGACTTTAGAGAAGATATTTAAAGTGCTTAACATGAAGAATTGATGATCACAGAGCCACAGATACAGTATAGATCTTGGCTAATAGGTGAAGACATTAAGTAAAAATGTAATATTTGAACTGATGTTTCTACCAATTACCCTGATCTACACACACTGTGTACATGTGTTGAAATGTTACACTGTACCCCATATACATGAATATTACACATGTTTAAATCAAAATTAAAATTATTTAAAAGTGAGATATATATGTTATTCATCATCTAAAACCCCATGAAAGCATTGATCAGAGGATCTGCCTTTTATTAGCTGGGTATGTCTCAGGGTAGCATTTGGAGTCAGGTGTCTCGGGCAGGCAGGTATCAGTTACAGGCATGTAATAAGACAAAGGCAGAGACAACCTTCGTGTGGTTTGGCTTATGTCTTGTACTACAGTTTTGTAGCTTTCAGTAGCCAAAAGGCCCAGTTTTACAGTAAAACACCATCTATTTTATGCCAGCCTCAGTTGTAAGATCTTGCTTTATCAAGGAAAAAATAAACTCAAATGGTCTCATCTGTGGTATCAACATAAATTTTAGATGGATCAAACGCTTAACTATAAATGCCAAGACTATCAAGACAGAAGAAAATGTGATATGCTTTTGAAATTGTGGAGTGACAACAGTCTTTGTAGCCAAGGAACAAAGCTCAGAAAACAATTGAGACATTAAATAATGGAATAGAAACATTTCTTTCCAGCACAAAGTAACAGGAAGTCAAAAGAAAAGCTGAGCAAAATTACTTACAACACATATGACAAAAGTACTGATTTTATTTATCTATGGAGAGCTCTAGTAAGTCCATCAGAAGAGATTAATAAATAGAAAAAATATACAAAGTAAAGGAGTACATTAAATATAAAAAGGAAATACAATGGCTTATAAGCATAAGAAAAGAAAGTTTGCTTCAGTTTAAAAATGCAAATTAATACAATAATGGCATTCCATTTATCTTAAAATGGAAAAGATAAAAAAGTGATAGTCGTATTTTTGGCTAGAGGGTAGAGAAATAGGTTCTCTAATACAGTTGGCAAGAATGTAAATTTGTATAACATCTTTGAAAACCAATCAGGAAATAGGTATAAAAGTTTAAAAATCCTTTGATCCAACCTCTGTAAGATTTATTCTTATACGTATGTTCACTCA
This sequence comes from Hydrochoerus hydrochaeris, assembly GCA_004027455.1. NCBI lineage: Eukaryota > Metazoa > Chordata > Mammalia > Rodentia > Hydrochaeridae > Hydrochoerus > Hydrochoerus hydrochaeris. The sequence continues at coordinate 3,148 of PVLA01009260.1, read as the reverse complement.
TGTGCATACACTGATATTTGAGGATTACATTACATTTCTGATCATACATTTTGTTTTGCTCTGCTTTAACAATTATCCTTCTGTTTTTGTTTAGATTCTACATCCTTCTGAAATTTAGGAAGAAACTTGCAAAATTCATTCAAACAGCATTTTTTTCACATGATGAAACATGTTTTCGTCATGTGTTTTCTGCTTCATACTTGAGCTGTTCTCTGCCTCTTGAGAAGTGGTCCTGGTTTCTTTGTGTTTCTCCTGTGGGTCACTGCCTTTTTGGATTCACACACTGGACTCATATTTTGCGTCAAAAGGAAATTCTAGGTTGGTTAAAACTTTCTTCAAAACTTTGAAGACATTTATATTTTATATCTTTTTGCTTCCAGAATTGAGATTTCTGTTTATTTCTAGAAGATATAGAAATTGTTTTATTTTCTCATGTCCTAACATTCTGTTTCATAATTATGTTGGGTATTTTGTGGATCCTTTCAGTTAATATACTCATGCCCCATCCATGATTCATTAGAAATGACAAGAAAGTGCAGTTCAGAAACAATGATTCCTCCTTTCATTAGCTGAAACAGTTCTACAAAGAGAAAAGTATCATGTATTATCTGGCCACCTAGTTCTATCACTTATAGAGAAATGCCAGGCACATCTCTTAAACTTTTATCAGTTTTTAAAACTCTCTCTGTCTCTGTCTCTGTCTCTAGCTCTATCTCTGTCTGTCTCTCTGGAGTGTGCATCTTAAAATGGGAAATATTTTAAGGCTAAAATTTGGGTCCCTAGAAATACTCATTGCTGCTGGCTTGGTCACTGTTTGTATAACTTTTCTTCTTAGTGTTCACGTAGACACTTCCACATTAAAACCCAACCCATGTTAATCGCTTCTTTATCCTGCATCAGAACATCTTTCATTCACTATTAAGACCACTGTATCTTAAAGACAGTGGAACTGACAAAGTACGTACCACAATATGGAGTACATATTGCAATCCATTTGCTATACAGGTATCCCACATTTCACAGAAAACAGTCACGGAGTAGCAATATCACCCTTACCCACACAAATATCCTGATTAAATGTAACAAAAATTTTTGCATGTGATTCCCCTATTCTTGTCAATTTCTCTATAGTTGTACCATTTCTACAATCAAAATACATAACCACGATATACTGTCCATCATGTAACCATCACGTAGTTTTAGTTCTCTGAGTAGCTCTATATTGTCTTCATTATCAATTATATTTGAGTCACTTTTCTCTATGTGTGAAGGTCATTTTTGATAAATTTCTCAGGAAGCAATCATGGGAATGATATTTCCTAAGTTCTTGAATGATGTTATCAATTTCTCTATGGCCTTCATAGCTGTAATAGCATTATGGCTGAATATAAAAGCCACAGATTTAAGTTGGTTGTTTTTGGTTTGTTGGAGTTTTGGTACTGGGGATCAATCTCATGACCTTGTGCTCACCAGGAAGGTGCTTATGCTGCTGAGCTAAACCCCCAGCTTCGTAGTGGTTTTTTTTTTCAATATATTCTATCTGATATTTCATTTACTCCAAACATAAAGCACTGGTTAGAAGACTTATGATTACCTAATTATGTTATTAAAATAGTTTCCATTTTGAGGAACATTGATTTTTTTTCTTTAACACAGTATGAATGCCTGGAGACCTTTTCCTTAACACTCAATTTTATTAGAATATTACATAGAGTTATTTTTCATGAGTTACCTTGAATACTCAATATTCCCTTTCAAAATATAATTCCAATTTTTTTATTGTATTGGGAAGATTTTCTGAATTGTAGTATTATTTCATTTTGTCCTTTCATTTTGTTTTTCTTGTCTGAAAGAACCACTTAGAAGAATAGATGACCTCTTGTAGACGTGACAGTCATCTATTCTTGAATTCTTCCCTTCATCCCTCCATCTAGGTTTCCCTTTTTCTTCCCTCTTTGTCCCCATCCCTCCATTCATTCCTTTTATTATTCTTTTTACTTTTCCTTTTTTTATTTTCTAAAAGGCATTTTTCTATATGTTTAAAATATTATTTGGTCTTCTACTTATCTTTATTTAATCTTTGTCTTTAGAATTACTTTTAGTTATAATTCTTTTTAGATTTCTCTTAAATATACATTCTAATTCTGAGGGATGTTGCTATTTCATAGGTTGTATTATATTCTTTAGTTTATAAAATTTTATTTTTCAAGCATTTCTTAGAACACCCATTATCTAGTTTTATCCAAAGAGCTGCTATCTAATTTTCAATTCTTTTTGTACTGTGGGCTTATATATTTTTTTTAGCCTTTTTTGTTGTATTTTTATTAGGATTGAGGAGAAGGAAGAAATGAAAGCATACTTTCAATCTACAGTATTCAATCAGTTTATTTTTCTCTTTTCCTAATTGACATAAAGAAGTTCTATATTTAACTGATTCTTTCATTGCTTATATGTGCTGTAAATATTTACTTTCAGATTCTTCATTGTTATTTAAAGAATTATTTTTGCTTAATAGATTGAGATTTGGGGGCTTTTTTCTCCCTTTATGCTGTTGCATAATTTGCTTTTCATATTTATATATTTAATTTATCTGAGACATAAATAGTCATTTTGTTTATAGTTTATTCTTTTCTCTTGATTTGTATTGCCCTTCAGGCACATAGCAATTTTCCCTTTCTTGATTTCACTATTGTTCTCCATTTGTTTCTCTGTGAACTGATAGCACAGTTTTTAATAATAGCCCTGTAGTCGTTCTTGAAGTATGGTGCATGTAGCAGTTACTTCTTATTCTTTTGATTCTAAATAATCTTGGGTTTTCTTAACCTATAGCCATCTTAGGTCCATAAACAAACAAACTCTGTTGTAGTTTTGGTTATTATGATTTGGGGGCTAAAGATAAACTTGAGATTTTTGAAAGTTACTTCTGTTTTCTCCATTAACTTGACATATGATGTCCTTTCATTGAATATTTTTAGCTAAATTAAAAAGAATATACACACATATAAAGGCCCCTACATACATACACAGTTGCATAAGTTTACATATGATTATAATTAATTGTAGAGATACACAAATTGGTAACACCATTTTGAGGGAAGGGACTAAGGGATTTAGACCTGAAGTGAGATTTAGTTTTCAATGTAAAATA
>PVLA01009259.1:0-77591 GCA_004027455.1 Hydrochoerus hydrochaeris | reverse complement strand
TCTTTTCCCATGCTTGGGAAGTTTTCCTTAATTATTTCTGTGAATAGCCTTTGTAATTCGCCTGTATGTATTCCTGCTTCTTCATTCATGTTTCTTATTCTTAAATTGTAGATTCTCTTGTCATCTTCTAGCCTTTGTATTGTTACTGCCTGTTTCCTTGTTATTTTTAAGAGATCTTTCCTTTCATGATCACACATTGGAAACTTGTCTTCAAGTTTTGATAGTCTATCCTTAGTTTCTTTTAAGGCATTTTGCCAGCTTTCAATGGAGTTTTTAATTTCCTGGTAGTCTCTTTGAATCTGCTTCATGTATTCTATATTTTCTTTATATTCTTTATTGAATGTTTCTCTCCTTTTTTTGTGTTCCTCCCTTCTTTCATCTGTATCTTCCTGAGAGATGCTTCCTGAGAGCATTTCTTTTATTACTCTACTCATATCTTGCTTTACCTGATTTAATATTTCAGTTTTGAGCTCGTCTACAAGGTCCCAAAGATATCTCTTAATGTTCATTAAATCCATGTCTGATGTTGAGTATTTGATGCCCTCAGTCTCCCTTGTTTTTCCTTCTCCTGGATCAGGGCTCTCAGGATTCTGGGCTGGGGGCCTCCTCCTGTCTCTCTCCTGTCATGGCCCTGGCTTCCTCCACACAGGTTACAGTGCAGGTCCCAGCCCCTTTCCCTGTTGGCCACGTTTCCTCTGAAACACACTGGTAAGGGAACTCTGCCTTCTCCTGCCTGTTCCTGTCACTGAGGTGTAAGCAGGCTGCATATGCCTGCCCCTCCCCACTGGGCCAGCCAAACTTCAGGGGCAATCACCCAGTTAGTGCTTGCTAGGTGCAGGGAATCAATTTGGGATGTCTCATTGGATCCCGGCCAGGGGCGTGGCCCAGTCCAAGCAAATCGAATGAATCTGCTCTGGGGAGGGAGCAACCAACTGAAGTCACTGTCACTCCCAGTTCAGGCTCCTCCTCCCCATTTCCAACATGTCGCACACCTGGTCGCGCCCCTCCCATGGGGAGGGGTCTCACTTCAGCACTGACTGTGGATCAATGAAGGTCCCTCCTCCGGCTCCACTCTCCACTCTCCATTGGGCTCACCAACCCCCGACTGCAGTGCTGCTGTGCTTCCTGTGAGTGGCGGCAGGAACGAATTTGGGCGGCTCTGCCTGCCAGTTCAGATTCAAACTGGTGCAAACTTGGTGGGTCATTGCAAAAATGCTGTGTCCCATAGTTTTTAGCTGTTTCAGTTGTAGTCCTGAAGTATTTGACAAGCTTTTTTATGTTTTAATTTCTTCTTGTGTCAAGAGGATCCATCTCCCTCTGTCTGGGTCTCTCCAGGGTGTTTTATTCTGGCATATGAATTGTTTTTCATGGGAGGCTTTGTATTCTGTTGCTCACTGATTGGCCATCTTGTCTTCTCCTTCTCTATTGCTAGTGCAGCAAAAACAAAACAATAGCAACAACAAAAAAATCCCAGTCCTAGTAGAACTACTAATCCTGATTGAAAAGAAAGACTTTTCCCTTCCGTGGTGGAGTCTTGCTGTGGGGAGGAGATGGCTGTGGCCTGATACTTTCCTCTCCTTCCCCCACCCACCCTAGGTTTGTGCTCCACCTTCTGGAGCTGGTTTCTGGCCCTTCAGGGATGGGAGGCAGAGCTAAGGGGATTTGTTTTTCCTGTTCTTACCCATGAGGCTTCATAATCTGGGCTGCTGCTCTCTCCAGCTTTGTGAGTTTTTTAAAAAATTCCTTCAGTTGCTAAGGATCTATCACACACAGTATCCACCCATGGTAACATCAACAGCATTCCTATTCTGATCTTGGCTGCACCCCTTCTTCCCCTGTTCCAGTGACTTGTGTTCACTGCCAGCCTTTTCTGCTGCTGTCCCCTTGCCCTGCCAGGCAGCTATCTTGGCAATGCCCACCCACTGGCAGCCCTTTCTTAAAATGCTCTGCCCAACATGCTGGTAGTTCCTGCCAAGTTAGTTTTAGTTCTCATTCATATGTATGTGCGTCCTCACTCCTTTGCTCTATGCTTCCCTCTTTTGCTAACTTGATTACTCCGTTAGACAAAGGGGCCTGATTAATTGGCCTTGGTTGGCAGTTACCCTGTTGGGCAGCAGCAGATATTATATACATCTCCTGGGCACAGCAAACTGGTTAAAAATGGGACCATACTGAGTTTCAAAGGCGAATGGCCTATTTGGGGATAATACAGGTCTTAGTTGTCCTGTCTCCATCATCCTGTCACACTGTAGGACCTTATGTGATAACATTGTTCAGAAAAATAATACATTAGGAAGATATCAATAAAAACTGTAAAAACTATAAGCAAACTGGATACAATGGTGAGAATCAGCATTTTTAGAAATGTAGGGGCCAGGTGTGGTGGCACAGGCCTGTAATCTCAGCACTTGGGAGGCTGAGGCAGGAAGATTACCATGAGTTTAAGGCCAGCCTCAACTGCATAGTAAGTTCAAGGTCAGGCTGAACTACACAGCAAGACTGTCTCAAGAAAAAAAAAAAAGTGGAAATTAGCCAAAAAAACCTTACAATAATGAAGAGACTATTTAAGGAAAATGGCTGAATTTTGGTAAAAATAAAAATTTTGTGACCTTTTAACTTACCTTAGCCATACTCTCCTCTTTGCTATAACCTTGAAAACCAACAGCCCTCAACTGGGAAAACCAGCAGCTGGCAAATGACAGAGAGCCAAAATGGGCTTGAAACATTTTTAAAGCCTGATGCACAGAGAAAAGTCATTATTTTGGCCTGTCGGAAGAGTTCCTGAAAGGTCCCCTTTGCAAGGCTTTATTTGACCTGAACCAGATACTCAGAAAGAGTAGAAAAACATTTTAGCAAAGTATTTGTTGTAAGTAATTAAAATCAACTAATTGACTTCGTAAGAGCAAATGGAGAACGAATGGCAGGTGGAAGGTAAACAGTAAGCATAGGAAGAAGGTGAGCAGCGAGGTATGTACAGGGTTTTGAAAAGGTACAACATAGTGTTGGTAATATAGAAGGCCATCTGTATGAACAGGGCTGCGAGCATACTCAGGAGAGGCCTGGGAAGGTCCTACGCTTCCCCTGAGCTGATTTTCAAGTGCTACCCATGCAGGAAGCAAAGTGTAAGGAAACATCGGGTGACACACGTAAGGCCTGTCTCAATACTTCACGCAGAATGTTTCTGCAGATTTACTGGTTCTGAAGCATTAATGAAATCTCTGTCTAGTCATTAGCTGATCACTAAGCTCATTGAGCAGAGGCTTCAGTGATTCCATAGAACAAACAATACTTCTTTACAGAATTATTTTTAAAAAGTCACAAAACCAGCACTCTGGGAGGCTTAGATGGGAAGAGTGTAAGTTTGAGCTCAGCCTGGGTAACTTAGTTACAGGGGACTTTGTTTCAAAACAAAAGCAAAGATTTTAAAGGTCTGGGTTTGTAGCTCAGTGTGAAGGCCCTAGGTTCACTCCCCAGTATTAAAAACAGAGCCTCTTGAAAATAACAATGAGTTGCATACGAGAAACAACTCCAGACACACTAAGCCACTTTATCATTGACAAAGGTGCCAAACACATTCACTGGTAGAAAGATAGTCTCTTTAATAAATGGTGCTGGAAAACTGCCTCTACAACATGCTGAAGATTAAAACTGGACCCATATCTCTCACCATGTGCTAAGCTAAAATCAGAATGGATCAAAGATCTTTTTTTTGTTATAAAAAATAAAACTAAACATAACAAAACAGAACAAAACAGATTAGAAGAAAACAATGTAAGTGACACAGATTTCAAAGCAAGACAGCAGGAGATCTACAGTGGTTACCATAATGTCTCTTGTTTTCTTTTAAATAGTTATCTGTATCTTCACATGCAATGAATTCATACAAAACAAAATAGTATAAAACTGATCAGGACAGAGTTAATGAAGGTATTACAGGCCTTCAAAACCAGACAATAGGAAAATTAACAATGGCTACCGTAATATCTCTTATTCTCTTCAAAGTAGCTGTCCATACCTTCATGTTCAGACTAAAACCACTCTGAACAAAGAATAGAAACATTACTGGACTTTACAGCGTGACAATACAGAATCAGCAATGGATACCATAATGTTTCTTTTTCTTCAAAGTAGCTGTTCATTTCATCACACATAATATAATAAATTCTCATAAACTGTTTAGGAGAAGTTCTAGGCATGTATAAGCCTCTACATGTATACCCAAAGATCTTAATATTAAATCAGAAACATTAAATCTGCTGGAAGATAGAGTAGATAAAACTCTTGTAGACACTGGTATAGGCAAAGATTTTTATGAATAAAATCCCAGTTGCACAGGACTTACTGCAAAGAATCAACAAATAGAATCTCATCCTATTGAAAAGCTTTTGCACAGCAAGAGAAACAACCAACAGAGTGAAGAAGTATCCCACTATGTGGGAGAAAATGTTTGCCAGCTGTTCTTCAGACAAAGGATTACTGTCAAGAACATATAAAGAACTTTAAAAAATCTGTCCTCCCAGATTTAAAGACTCAATCTAAAAATGGGCACCTGAGATGAATACATACTTCTTAGCTGAAGAAATATAAACAGCAAATAAATACATGAAAAAATATTCAGCATCACCAGTCATTTGAGAGATACAAATGAAAACAGTACTGAGATTCCTTCCACCTCACCCCAGAAGGAATGGCTATTATTAAGAAATCAAGCAATAACAAATGCTGGAGGGGTTGGGGGGTGGGAAAGGAACCCTTCTCCACTGTTGGTGGGAATGCAGACTCTTGCAACCACTGTGGAAATCAGTGTGGAGTTTCCTTAAAAAAGTAGGACTAGAGGTCCCATTCGACCCAGCTGTTCCTCTTCTGGATATCTTCCCTCCAAAATTAAAAACATCATACCACAGTGATATATGTGCACCCATGTTTATAGCAACACAATTTGTAATAGCGAGATCTTGGAAACAACCTAAATGCCCATCCACTGAGGAATGGATCAAAAAGATGTGGTATTTTTATACAATGGAGTACTACTCAACTTTAAAGAAGGGTAAACTGGAGATTTTTATAGGTGAATGGATGCAATTTGAGACCATACTGATTAGTGAAATAAATAAGACCTACACATGTAAATATCATATTGTCTCACTAGTGTGAGAACCTGAAAGTAACAACTTATGTATATGTGTATGTATATGTATATATGTATAAAAATAGTTAAGGTAATTATACTATTAATTTTTCTGAGTTCAATGAAGAGAAAGATTTGTACTGGTATTGTTCAGACAATTGTGAACCGATGTCTTGTGCTCTGGGTGAATGATTTGGGGATGACAATGCACAATATATATATTATTGTTGCCCCCTGATTGATGTGTTTTGAAATTTATATTTAGTTTTTTTCTTCTTGTTGTCTTTTTTCCTTGAAATAAAATGGATTTGAGGGAAAAAAGATACTGTTACATAGCAATAAACATTTTGTCTATGTAGGAAAGCTTCTGATTTCTTTTCAAACTTTTGCAAATTATAAATAGTTTGCCTAGCTGTGTGACTTTGAAAGAAATGAGGTATATTTAATGTAGATAGTAGTTTGTGGGAGGACTGCAGACCTGTAAATAGTATTTTACTTTCCACTTTAGAATTCAGGAGTTTTCACTGTTGTTTATCACTGATAGTCATTAAAGGATATTTATGTATTTAGTTAAAGCTTATGGCTTAAGGCTTTTGGGTAAAGATAAGGGTAATAGATGAAATTAATTTTATTGCTATGAAGCAAAAGTGGAAAAATGAATAATCTATGAAATGTAAAAAAATATTATGTTGATCAGAGAATTTTTGAAAAATAAATATGGGTTAATGTACAACTTGCCAGTATGACACAAGATCAAATCTAACAGCCACTACGTAAACTTTTTTATTGTGATAAAACACACATGGCAGGGGACCAAAGGGGAAGTAAAAAGAACTAAGGTTGGTTATATGCGTGTACCAACCCCAGAATGAATGTAATTATTATGCACTGCAAGCATTGATTAATAACTTTTAAAAATTAAAAAAATATGACCAGGGGATTTAACTCAGTGGCATAAGCACCTGCCTGGCAAGTACTAGGTCCTGTGTTTGATGCCTGGTAACCCCCCAAATTAAAAAATAAATATACCCAATTTGCTGTCTTAGCCATTTTTAAATACAAAATTCAGTGATACTGAATACATTCATATTGTGCAACCATCACCAATGCCGATTTCCAGAACTCAATTCATCTTGCAAAAACTAATAGAGTTTAATTAAGATTAAAATTGCATCTCTCCCCTCCAATACATTTGTGTGTTGAAGTCCTATCTCCCTGTACCTTAGAATGTGACCGTATTTGGAGACAGGTTCTTTACAGAGATATTCAATTTACAGTGACATCATTAGGAGGATTGTTGTCCTGGTGAAAAGGGGGATTTGAACATGGAGATATGGATGGTAGGATGACAACGTGAAGGAGCCGAGGGTGAAGACAGCGATCTACTGGTCAAGGAGAGAGGCCTTGGACACCTTTTCCCTCAAGTCCCTTAGCAGGAACCAGTGCTCTGATGACACCAATATTTTGACTTTTGACTTCTACTCTTGAGAACCGAGACAATAAATTTCTCTTTTTTAAGGCAACTGTTAGAGCAGCCCTAGAAGACTAATTCATTATCCATATGATTTGGTTTAAATAAAGCAAACCAACTCTCTAACAAAGCTATAACAAGTATAGAAGAGTGAATATTTTTTGGGGGATTGATTTTTATTTGAGGTTCTGTCTTTTGTATTTGAAGAAGAGTGAATATTTTATTCTGCTGTTTTAGAAGTTCACAAGAGTTTCTAGGTTATTTCTGTGTCATGTGCCTTTTCTTAATGGAATTCTAATTCCACAGAATGAAAAATAAATACTGTACTTGCCTCATTTCTTCCCATTATTTGAAATGAGTCCTATGATGAGATGTTTTTAGCCAGGTTTTCACTTTCATGTGTCTGGCTGAAAAGGAAACTCCCTTTTGATGTCAGCCCACTTAAGACCCATCAAAGGTTCCAGAGCTTCATCCTCTGTACTTCATCATTCTCGGCGGATCCACCTGCAGCATTGCTGAGGTTGGAGAGCCCTCCTCCTTGCAGTGCCTTGATTTGTAGGTTGCTGAATATAGCTAGATTGAAAATGGCTTTCTTTGAAAGGAAATGGATGTCATCAATCTTTCCAGAATATGAAAAGCTACAGGGCTCACAGAACCTGACTGCCTAGAAGCCCACCTGTAGAGGTGCAGCCTGTGTAGTCTGCTGAATTTTAATCATCTGCTTGGCAAATTTGCTGTGGAATCCTTTAGTTTTGAACGCCTCTCTTTTTAGTTTTCATAGCCTGCACGATCATTTGCATAGACAAAGAGAAACCTCCCGGCTGCTAGATTGTGGAATTACTCTATGATTAATTAAGATGTGGCCATCTTTTAATATATTCCTCAGAGCAGAATAGGCAGAAATTCCCAGCTGGTTCCTGCTGTTTGCAAGACTCTGTGGGTCAGTGAAGGCAGTGAGCATTCAAATCTCCTCTTTCTAGTTTCTTTGATAGAACTGGGCCTCTGAAAGTTTTTGGCGTATCTGAGTCTTCCGCCTCCTTAAATTAACCCAGTGATACTCTGTATTTGTGGGAATAAGGTTACGGTGGGGTGTGAAATCCTTTCACATGTATTGAGATTATTACAAAAGCTGCAGGGGAACTTCACTTGTGGGAGGACTTGAAGATTCCGTGTAGCAGTTAGGAGAATCCACTCTGATACTGGACTAGTGCTTTAGGAGGCTTCATAAGAAGGGTGTGGAATTTGAATTGTTCCCTGTGTAAATATATGACAGACATGGGTTGAATATCTCTTGAATATCCATGGGGCTGATGTAGGAGGTAGATGGGAGTGTTCACATTTTATTCTACATGCTTTATTTTGGTTTGATTTTTTTTTTTTGCAAAATGGATTATTTGTACTGTCATTTAAAATTAATGATAAAAATGCAAATCTTGAACTGATGTGAAAACAAATGTTCAAACATTTAAGTAAGCAACATCAAATATTTTAGTTTTGTCTTAGAAAATGCTAACTTGAATGCACTGAAGAACAGAAACAGAACTTTCTTGGCTTCTCCTTTCTGGTCTTCATGTGACACTTTTAAAACACTGTCCTGAGAGTCCATTAAAAAAATAATAGTCTGCACGTTGGAGTATTTTCCCAATGTGTCAGGCACTGTGCTAAATGTGTTACAAAGTATTCCCTTTAATGCTCACTAGAATTCTAAGGAGGACAAAGTGATAATTTTTTTGGAGAGAATTAGCCACATAGACATTGTCTACACTGCTGCATCAAAGGTATTATTCTTAGGAATGAATTTTAAACACTGAACAAAATACCATTTGGATATATTGTCTTTTCATTGAACTTAATGTTAAAATGATGAACTATTGAAGCATAAATAAACATAATTGTCTTCTTCTGCAGTCATTCTATTGCTTTTAGGAAATAAGTCTCTGCTAGTCACACTGTCATGTTACCTGCCTGTACAAGGAGCTGACATTTGGAATTTTGGCATGAAGGTCACATCCTAAGCTAGAAGAAATGCAATGTCACGATATGTCATAAAATAATTAGAGTTTGGAATACAGCACAGTGATAGACTGCTTGCTTGCCTAACATGTATGAGTATGAGGCCCCAGCATTTAATATCCAGCAGAGAGAGAGAGAGACAGAGACAGAGACAGAGACAGAGGAGAGACAGAGAAAAAGAAGAAGAAGAAGAAGAAGAAGAAGAAGAAGAAGAAGAAGAAGAAGAAGAAGAAGAAGAAAAGGAAGAAGAGGAAGAGGAAAGGAAAGAAGAGGAGGAGAGAAGGAGGGAGGGAGAAAGAGAAAGGAAGGAAAAGAGGACAGAGAGAGAATTAGTACTACTGTACAGAATATTGTGAAGTAGACCAAGTTGACTCCCATATAGTAAATTCTGAGAGATGCTTCCTGAGAGCATTTCTTTTATTACTCTACTCATATCTTGCTTTACCTGATTTAATGTTTCAGTTTTGAGCTCGTCTACAAGGTCCTGAAGATATCTCTTAATGTCCATTGAAGCCATGTCTGATGTTGCGTGTTTGCCGCCCTCAGTCTCCCTTGTTTTTCCTTCTCCTGGATCAGTGCTCTCAGGGTTCTGGGCTGGGGGCCTCCTCCTGCCTCTCTCTCCTGTCATGGCCCTGGCTTCCTCCACACAGGTTACAGTGCAGGTCCCAGCCCCTTTCCCTGTTGGCCATGTTTCCTCTGAAGCACGCTGGCAAGGGACCTCCACCCTCTCCTGCCTGCTCTTTTCACTGAGGTGTAAGCAGTGGCTGCCTATGCCTACCCCTCCCCACCGGGCCAGCCAAACTTCAGGGGCCTTCACCCGGTTAGTGCGTGCTAGGCACAGGGAATTGATTTGGGACGGCTCATTGGGTCCCGGCCAGGGGCGCAGCCCAGTCCAAGCAAATCCCACGAATCTGATTTGAGGAGGGAGCAACCAATTGAAGTCATTGTCACTCCCAGTTCAGGCTCCTCCTGCCCAATTCCAACATGTCGCCCATTTGGTCGCGCCCTTCCTGTGGTTGGGGGGGTGGGGGGGTCTCATTTCCAGCACTGACCATGGATTAATGAAGGTCCCTTTGCCGGCTCCACTCTCTGTTGGGCTCACCAACCCCTGACTTCAGTGCTGCTGTGCTTCCTGTGAGTGGCAGCGGGAACGAGTTTGGGCAGCTGTGCCAGCTGGCGAGGATTCAATCTGGTGCAAATTCAGGCTGGTGCAAACTTGGCGGGTTGCCACGAAAATACTGTGTCCTGTAATTTTTAGCTGTTCCGGTTGTAGTACCAACATATTTGACAAGCTTTTTTACATTTTAATTTCTTCCTGTGTCAAGAGGATCTATCTCCCTCTGTCTGGGTCTCTCCAGGGTGTTTTATTCTGGCATATGAGTTGTTTCTCCCGGGAGGCTTTGTATTTTGTTGCTCATTGGTCGGCCATCTTGACTTCTCCCAAAAGCTTTTTAATAACATGAAATCCCATTTGTTGATTCTTTGAAGTATTTCAAAGTTTGCTTTTTGTTCATAAACTCTCTGCTTACCCCTATGTCTTCAGGATTTTTACCTACCTTTTCTTCCAGTAGGTTTAGTGTTTGTTTTAATATTTAGATCTTTGATCCATTTTGACTTTTAGTGCATGATAATAGACATGTGTCTAGTTTTAATCTTCAGAATGTGGAAAGTCAATTTTTCAAGCACCATTTATTAAAAAGGCTACCTTTCTCCCAGTGAACATGTTTGACCCCTTTGTCAAAGATAAAGTGGCTGAGTGTCTTTATAGTTATATCTGCATCTTGTAATGTGTTCCATTGATCCTCAGGTCGGATTTTTTTTTTAAACCAGTACCATGCTGATTTTATCACAGTAGCTTTATAATATAATTTCAAGGCAGGAATTGTGATGTCTCCTGCCTTTGTTGCCTATTGTTTTCTTTTTGTTCTCCAGGTCTTCCTTTCTTATCTTTAAAAATTACTATTTGAATACATTTTAGAATGCTGATGCAATCTTCACTAGCTTTTTAGCTGTATCTTTGCATTATTTGTGCATGCACGTGTGTGTGTGTGTATGTGTGTGCATGTGTGTTTGCTTGGGTAATCATAATATATATTCCTAACTTTGTGATCTACTTTGAGTTAATATTGTACCACTTCATTTAAACATGTAGAAACCTGAAACTGTATAGATGTGTATGTGGTATACATTCCACTGTACAATTTTTACTTTTTGCACTAGTTGCTTTTATGTTAAGAAAATGGAAAAAGCAGCATTTTGTATTTATCATGTAATATCATTCATTCTTTTGTGAAGGTCAGTTTTCATGTGGTATCATTTCACCTCAGCCTGAAGATTTCCCTTTAATGTTGCTTGTAGTATAGGTCTATTAGCAATGAATTGTCTTAAGTTTCATTTATCTGAGTGTCCTTAATTTTTTTCCTTCCTTCTTGGAAGATATTTTCACTGTATATAGAATTCTGGGTTAACAGTTTTCTTATGTCCTTTAGTGATGTTCTTTTTTTTTTTACCTCCATTGTTTGATGAGATGATTATAACTTTTGGTTTGTCTTACGTTTTAAAGATTTTTCTCTTTGGTTTTTAGCAGTTTAACTATATATGTGATCTTTCTAATGATTTTTTTTTAAATTTCAGAAGTGGGCTGGGGATTTAGCTCAGCAGCTCAAGCACTTGCCTGGTAAGTGTGAGGTCCTGAGTTTGATCCCCAGTACCAAAACAGAAAACAAAAAACAAAAAAATTAAATTTCAAAAGTTTCTCCCTTTGTCCTGCGTTTTGTGGAGATTGAACCAGGACCTCACACATGCTTAGCAAGCATTCTGCCACTTAGCTACACCCTAGGCTTTGACTTTTATATCATTTTAAAAAATAGTTTTTGTTTCGCTGCTTAAAGTCTTCATCTTTTCTTTGATTTGAAGCATATTTTCTTCCCTGAATAGAGTTAAAATAACTGCTTTAGGAGCTGGGCATGGTAGCAGGTGCCTATAGTTCCAACTACTCCATGGGGTGAGGAGAGAAGATTGCTTGAACTCAGGAAATTGGGGTCACACTGGGAAACACAGCAACATAGTGAGACCTCTGAATCATTGAAGGGTGGGAGGAGAAGGAAGGGAAGAGAAGCATGGCATAACTGGTTTAAACTCTTTTCTGCCTTTAACAACATCTGGACCTTATCAAGATTTGTTCTTTCAAGCCCTGGGTCCCAGCAAGACTTCACTCCTCACTATGGAATAGTGTCAGATCTGTTCCCTATATGTTCATTGCAAGGCCCAGGTTAAAGGGGCAGTTATTACCCAGAGGATGCTCTTCTCATGGCCATGACAGAGACAAAAGAGGAAAGCCCAAGCCTGTAATTACATTTTAAGACTTTGTTTACTTTTGTCCACCAAAATTTCATTGACTAAAGCAAGTTCCAGGACTAAACCCAATGTTAATAGGCAAGGAAACACACTACACTCATGGAGGTTGGGGTATGGGGTAGCAAAGACATATTAAACAATTGCCCATAGGGATCATGCCTTTGGCTGAGAGAAGGAAATAGACACAGACCAGTCTCTGGCTCTATAGTGGATATCTAGGAGTTTCTTGGGGGGCGCAGTGTTGACTATCTTTGGGGTGTAATAACAAGTGACTTGCTAGGCAGAATATCTGATTTCAGAAACAACTAACTTTCCTTTACTAAAAGCTGTTTACTCATCCTAATAAAATAGATAGCATTCTTTTTAGAAGGCTATTTTCCTGGAGAAGTGTCAGATTGACTCAAAGAAATATGGAAATAGGCCAAATTTGTGTAATGTGAGAATACTACTGTGCTTTGCCCCTGGCCTGAGCTAGATTTCCACCTCCATCTCAGACAATCATGATATGGTGACTAGATGATAATGAAGGAACAAAGTGCTAGGTTTTTTGCCCTAACATACTCAAACTTTTCAGATCAGATTTGCAAGGAATGTGGCAACATGAAATAAAAGGGTTATACTGCTATGTTATCAGATTTGACTAGACATGCGCTTATCCAAACGTGTTTCTGCGAGTCACCTCATCACAAAACATTTTGTTCCCCCACTCCCACACCTACATATGCTACTTTCCTATCTCCAGGATGGACCCTGACCTTGAGTCCCTTTTCATCTCTTCCTTTGTGTCCCTTATCATATACTTCAAAACAAACCAGTTATAGTGAGTAGAACGTTTTCCTGGGTTCTGTGCGCTGTTCTAGAGAATTATCAAACACGAAGAGACTGTCACAGGAACCACTTGTGTTGGCTGTTGGTCAGAGGTACCAGGGATGACCTTCAGTCTATGACTGGTATCAGAAATGGGGGTCTGAATTGTGGATATGATGATAATTCCAGTAGACCGGGTCAGGTCTGAGTTGAATTGTAGAAAATCCAGTGAGTGCTGGTGAGGGAAAGGAGCTCTGGGAGAGACACCTATGTTTGTCAGAAGGGCTGTGTGTAAAGCAGTGTGGGTGTGGGGGTGACAGCTGCCTTGGGTTCCTCCCACTTTAGTTTCTGCCTCTTCCCTCCCAGGTTGCATCAGCCTCCCCTCAGCTATGTTGGCTTTAGCATCACCAGAGCCTAGAAATCAGTTGGTTTCTGTAGGGAACTCCAGACTTCTAGTTTGAGCCAATACAGAATCTCCTTTCAGATTCTTTAACAGTCACTTGCTCTCAGCTTGAATTCACCTTTCTTCCCTAGAATGTTGGCAAGCTTCAAAGTATTCTCCATGTCAGGGTCATTTGCACTTAGTAGATATGATGAACGGCTGCAGAAACTTCAGATTCCAAAGGAATAAGCCGCACAGTGGTGATAATCTGAGCGCAGGGACAGGGGAGGAAGGAAATACTTGGAGGAAGGGGGCGGTGGGGCCTTTTCCGATTCCACAGTGTCAGACCTCCCTGTGTCCTGCTCTGCCCTTTCCTAGACCACGTGCTCATGGTGCCTTAAGCCACAGGCATTTTGTTCTTTGAACAGTCATCTTCAGACCCTTCCCAGGCCTGAAGCACATGCCATTTCTGCCTGAGAAGTGCTTTGGATTGAACAGAGCTCATTAACTTCCCACCTCTCCTCCCTATTCAGGTCACCAAAGTTTTACAACACAAGGCTACACATAGTATCAGCAATGGAGAAAATATGAGAACACTTTTGAATCGGCACTGGGAGCACGTATTTACACCAAGGTGCAGTTTCTACAACCTTCACGGAAGTAAAGCGACCCTTAATCTGTTTCTTCCGGCTCTTGCTTGGCTGCTATCTTTGCTGCTGCCACTAGAGGTCACTATACTACATAGTAATGAAGGGAAATGGTTTGTAACCTGAAAGGCTTTCTAGACTTTTAATTCAATGTCTTTAGGTTAGCTGCAAATTATGCATAATTATGTAATAAACTGTATCTTTAAAATATGAAAGTCTCCTATAATCAGGCCAGAAAACAAATCATCTCATTCAAGCACTCTCTCAAACTGCTATCAGTCCTACAAATCCAAGCTAAGCATTTAAAGTCACTTACTCTATCTGTAAAAAACCTGGTTGGATTAAATCAGTTAAGGGGCTGCGTGGCTGAGTGGATCTCATCCCTTAGGGTATTAAATCTCTTTGTTGAAAGCTCAGATTACTGCTAGATCCCTTTATCACTGGAGCTGAGCTCTTGGGCTACTGGGGATAAGACATGAGCCTGCTCCACCCGTGGCATTTTAATATCCCTGCCTTTCCCTGTGTCCCCTTTGTGGTCATTCCTCTGTTCAGGCACAGATAAGATGCCAGAGATAAGGGGGGGGGTGAATGTAGCACCTCTGTAGCACCCCCTTCTCAGGGCCCAATGGCAGAGCTCTTCCCTTGGGAGTACAAATGGCTTTCTTTGTTTCTCAGCTTCACAGACCAGGGCCACCTATATCAGCAACATCTCAAACCTAATTTAGGACAGAAGGCTGCTTGGTGGAAGGCAAAGCACAGCTAATCCAACACATCTCACAGGGTGAGTAGTATCTAAATCTGATGAAGCTTAGCACTGCTGGGCTGACCCCTTCTTTCTGTGGGCCACCATCTAACCTCCTGTGTTTAATGAAGTAACAACCAGGGTTTAGGGTGCTGGTGGTTTCGGGATCATCTCCCGGGTTTTGCTCTTTCATTTTTTTTTTTTTGAAGGAGGAAAGATTTATTTGGTTCACAGTTTGTAGAGGTTTCAGTCCATGATCAGCTGGCTCCAAGGCAAGGTGGCACGGCAGAGGGGCATCACAGAGCAGAACAGTTCATGATGTCTTAAGATGGCAAAAGCAGTGAGAGGGAGAGAGAGGAAGAGGGGGAGGCAGAGAGAGAGAGAGAGAGAGAGAGAGAGAGAGAGAGAGAGAGACAGCAAGCTGCTCTTTCATAAAGACAAAATGCCACACACAATCTGCCCTTTCATTTGGCTCAGGGTTTGAAGTTCTGTGTCAGCTATATCACCTGAGCTGGCTGTGAAAATGCCCTGGGAGCATGGCTGCTCTCAAAGACAGCATTGATGTTTAGCCATGGTCATGGGCACCAGATAGAATTCACGTAACTTCCCCTTTGCATCTAACTCAGGGTGAGGCTCAAATGTGCTTGGATTCCTCCCCACACTTTTCTTGTAAATGAAACCTTAGGCAAAGGCAGATACTGGGGTACACAACTTGAGGGGGCATTGACAGAACATATAGGAGTACACAACTTGAGGGGGCATTGACATCTTTGTTCCCACAACTGGGGTGCTATCTGTCCAGGACCCTAACAGATAAAAGCAGAGTTTCATTAATAGAAAAGTTGTATGCTTCAAATTTGAACTTTTATTAAACAGTCGCTGGGAAATACCTTGTGGGTGAAAAGAAAAATTTGAAATTCTAAGTTATCATTGAAGATGCCCTTTTTATAAGCATCAGCATCTAAGATAACACCATTAAGCAGCTAGAATGTTAGGAGCACTTAAATAGTTCCAGGTGCTCATTAATAAGAGCGACAGGGATGATACATTTTACAATTTGAATAATCTCTGTAGTGGGAAAGAAGGCAATGATATCTATCAAACGCACTTACTGCTGAACCCGGTAATCCCACTTCTAAAATGTTATCACATCTATTCTCAAATATGAAAAAATGATCTGTGGACTGAGCTACTCATTGCTGCATTGTTTGTAACAGAAAAAGTCTGGAAACAACCAAAAGGTCCAGTGGAGGACAGATTACCCAATGAAGTACTTGACAGCTCTCGTGAGGAATGAGGAGACTCTCTGTGTAATGACCTGGAACAGTTTGCAGTTCCTGTGTCCCCTAAACAGAACAAGGTGTGGGGAAGTATGTGACTGCAAGTAATAGGTTGCCATAGCAGTGTCTACTTATCTGCTTGTAGATGCATAAGAAATCTCCGCAAAGCTACTCGAGGAATGAGTAACACTGCTGGTGTGAGGGCAAGATGTTGACTCTTGAGCACTCATTGGATACTTTCTGAATTGTGAACCACATGAATGCATTACCCACTTAATCAAAAGCAGCAACAATAATCAAAGTAATTACTCATACCTAGACCTTTCACCAAAGAACACCACTCCAAATTTCTGACTATCTCTGCAGCATTATAAAATAGCTAACCTGTGGTTATTTCACTTCAGTGATTTTGCAGCTTTATACCAGGATCTGTGCACTGCTGACAAGTGTGTGTAATTTAGTACCAGAGTTAAGATTCTTCCTCTGTTATTTATTAGCTGTGCAACCTGAGACAACTTTACTTACCTTTTCCATGCCTCAATTTCCCTTTTAATAAGTGCTAAATTCTACTTCTAGTGGTTATTGAGAAGACTTGATTAATACCTGTTCAGCATTCAATGAAATGTCTAAAAAGAGTGCAAAAGAATAACAGTAATAGTGAAACAAAACCATTGTGTGCAGTTTTATGTTTAATGAAGAAGACAATACAAGTATAGCCTTTGACACATAGAAGGTGCTAAATAAATGTTAATTCCCTCCCTGCCTCTACTTAATTGGGCTTCCAGGAACTTTCTAGACTCTCTAAGAGACTGGAAAGCAATTTTCTCCTGCATATGTTCATCATTTCTACATTTTAGTCTGCAGGTGGACCCTTTGAGCTGTCTTAGACTGATTCATGCTTTTAAAATGAAGAATCTGTTTGGCTTTATTATTTTCATGTCAAGTTTCTTAGGCTTATCTAAATAAACATTTCCATATTCTTTTTGTCTACATTTTACATGGATTAAATTATTGCAATAGAAATGTACCATTCTCTGAAATGCAAAATTCGTAGCTATGGCTTAAGGCATAAATTGAAGGAGAGATATGAGATAATTATATGAATAACTCTTAGAGAAATGGAAACAAACTCCCAAATAAATAGCCATTTTTAGGGGTCATGCCAAGCTTTTCATGAGCTTCATCTTTAACTCCTCTGAATGAGTTACTCTGACCATGTGAGGTTTACGCTTGAGGATATGTAGACAACTTCAAGGATATAAAGGTAGCAAATAATAGACAAGTTTGAAACCTAAGCCTGGAAATTTCAGTTTTGTGTATACACTGTTTCTTCTAAGGCAAATCATCATGAAGCAAAATTTGTAAGCTTTGAACAAATTGCTAATTAATTTTAGGAAGGATTTTTAAGGGAGAAAGAGATTGTCATACTGATTTGAATGCATGCCAGGGTCTGCGTATGCACTGATTTATGATAGTTCCTCTAGTAACCCTGAAAGCTAGGATTGTCCTCATCTTTCAGGCAAGATTTAAAGAAGTTGGATAACTTGCTTTAGACCACATAATAAGTGGAGAAGAAAGAAGGCAGGTAGGCCAAGGCTTCCTTCCCTGCACTCAGAGCTGTGTTTCCACAAGCACTTGTCTTCAGTCTTGCCTTATTTTTCCTTCATCTCCCTGCTCTGGGAAAAGGTATTCTGTGCAGAGTCCTTAAAATTGATCTCATGGGCTCTGTTTCTGCTGGCCAAACATCCATGTGAATAAAATTTTATTGATTTGTATATTTTTTCAAGTTCATTTTATTTTATTTTTTTTATTTTAAAGAGAATAAAACAAAACAAAACAGAACAAAGCAGATCAGAATAAAACAAAGCAAGCAACACAGGATTTCAAACAAGACAACAGGAGATTAACAGTGGCTACCATAATGTCTCTTGTTCTCTTCAAAATAGTTGTTCATATCTTCACATATAATGAATTCAAAACAAGAATAGTACAAAACCGATCAAAACAAAAGAATGAAAGCATTACAGGCCTTCAAAATCAGACAATAGAAAAATCAACAATGGCTACCATAATGTGTCTTGTTCTCTTCAAAATATGTGTCCATACCTTCACATATATTGAAATCAAATAATAGAAAATGGGCTAAAACCAATGAAAACAAAGAATGAAAGCATTATTGGATGACAAGACGACAGAAAATCAGCAATGGCTACCATGTCTTGTTTTCTTCAAAGTAGCTGTTCATACCATCATATGTAATAAAATCAATTCTTTTTTTTTTTTTTTTTTTGGTACCAGGGATCAAACATGACCTTACGCTTGCCAGGCAGGCACGTAAGCCACTGAGCTAAATCTCCGGCCCCTTAAAATCAATTCTTGTAAACTCTTAGGAGAAGTTCTAGGCATGTTTAAGCCTATACATGTACATCTATCTAAACAAAACAAAATATTAGAAAAATAAGGAATAAAAGAGACAAACAACAAAAACAAAAACCCCCAAACAACAGCCATATAGGGTTTCAAAACAAGGTGGTAGGAACATAATTAAGGTTGCTATTTTGCATAGTTATCTTCAAAAGAGTTACTTAGATTACCAGATATAAACATGCAAAATGATCTAATCCTATGAATGTTAACTGTTTTGTTCCAAGAACTAATAGAATTAATAGTACAATCATCTTAGCTATCTTCAGTGTATATATACAAATTTATAACTTTTTTCTTTTCTCTTCCTTCTTTTCTCCTTTTCCCTGAGTTATTTTTTTCCCTTTGAGCAGTTTCTTACCCTTTCACAATATTTATTGAAGATTTTGGATCTTATTTACTCTTTCAGTTTCTTATACTAGGGAGACAATATAGCATTTACATATGTGAATTTGATTTATTTCACTTATGAGTATGGTCTCAAGTTGCATCCATTTACTTATAAATATCTCAATGTGATCATTCTTTATAGCTAAGTAGCACTCCATTGTATAAAAATACCACATCTTTGTATCCATTCCTCAGTTGATGGGCATTTGGGTTGTTTCCAAGATCTGGCTATTACAAATTGTGCTGCTATAAACATGGGTGCACATGTCACTGTGGTATGATGTTTTCAGTTCTTCTGGAAATAGGCCCAGGAGTGGAATAGCTAGGTCAAATGGGACCTCTAATCTCAGCTTTTTTGAGGAACCTCCACACTGATTTCCACAGTGGTTGCACCAGTCTACACTCCCACCAACAGTGCAGAAGAGTTCCTTTTCCCCACAGCCCTCCCCCAACCCCCGCATTTGTTATTGGTGGTTTTCTTGATCCTGGCCATTCTTTCTGAAGTGAGATGGAATCTCAGTGTTGTTTTAATTTGCATTTCTTGAATGACCAATGATGCCAAACATTTTTTCATGTATTTATTTGCCATTTGTATTTCTTCAGCTGAGAAGTGTGTATTTCAGATGCCCATTTTTGGGTTAGGTCTTTGAATTTTGGAAATCCATTTTATTTCAAGGAGGGAAAAAAAAGAAGAAAAAAAACTAAAACAAAATTTCAAAACACATCAATCAGGGGGCAACAATGGTACATACACTGTGCATTGTCATCCCCAGATCATTCACCCAGAACACAGGATGTCTGCATTCAATTGTCCACTAATACCAGCCCAGACCTTTCTCTTCAGTGAACTCAGATAAATCAGTAGCATAACTATCTTAACTAGTTTTTTTATATACATAGACATATACATATAATATACATATACATACACACAAATACACATATACATACTTTTTTTCAGCTCCTCATACTAGTGAGGCAATATGATGTTTGCACATGTGTGTCTTATTTATTTCACTTATGAGTATGGTCTCAAGTTGCATCCATTTACCTATAAAATCTCTAATTCATCCTTTTTAATGGCCGAGTAGTATTCCATTATATAAAAATACATTTTAAAAATCCATTCCTTAGTTGATGGGCATTTAGTTTGCATCCAAGATCTAGCTATTACAAATTGTGTTGTTATAAACCTGGGTGCACATATATCACTGTGGTATGATGTTTTAAATTCTTTTGGGATGATACCTAGAAGGGGAACAGCTGGGTCAAATGGGGCCTCAAATCCTAGTTTTTTGAGGAGTTTCCACACTGATTTCCACAGTGGTTGCACTAGCCTGCATTCCTACCAACAGTGAAAAAGGGTTCCTTTTTCCCCAGAGCCCTGCCAGCAGCAAATAAAAATTAAAAAAAAGACTTTCCCATTGAGATTAGTCTCTTACTAGATCTGGATTTCATCTACCTTTTGTCCATCTGAGAAAATATTCTCGTTACAATGTACACTTGTGGCATGATTTCTCTGACAGTTTCTGCTGTCCTTCATAGCCTGAATGGTCAGTGCTGAAAGGGAAGGGAGACTGCAGCAGTGGCTGAAGCTCTGGGTTCTAGACAGGGGCTGGCAGTTTTCAGGCTTTGGTTTCTTGTCTGGAGTGAAGCAGGTCTGGCAGCAGATGTAAAACCAGAAAGTTGAGCCAGGCATAGTGGTGCATACTTGTAATTTCAGCCCTCTGGGAGAATAAGCCTGAATTGTAAATTCAAAACCAGCCTGAGCAACTTAAAAACTTAGCAGAACTCTATCTCAAAATTTAAAAAAAATTTTAAAAGGGTTGAATATGTACCTCACTACAAAGGCTCTGGGTTCAGTCCCCAGCACTCCCCTCACAACAAAATAAAACCTAAAACCAAAAAACCAGGAAGCTTTATTGTGGCCTCTAGTAAAAGATAGAGGCCTTCTGCACACATGATGAACTGAGCTCCTCCCACGTGCCAAGCTCTGGGCCAAGGATTATTTGATAATTCGCACTACAATCCAGCAAGATTACTTTTATTTTACAAAAACTGACACTCTCAGGTCAATTGCTTTTTTTCAAGGTCCCAAGCCAGTGAGTGGCAGATCAGGGATTCAAACCCTGTCTACCTTGGCTTGGGAATTTGTAATCACTTAGTGCAGTAATCATTTAGATGGTCCTGATGCTAATCGAATTGCTCATCCTTGTACTGCCCGGAGAGAGGCCTTTCTTTATGCAAATATATTCACATGCACATGGAAAGCATAAATGGGGTTGTACTACTTGTACTGTTTTGTAATATTTCTCACTTGGCAGTATACTTTAAAGTTTTGCTTCACTTTTCAGGTAAAACCCTCACTCCCCCATGGCAGCATTCTCTGTAAACTGGGCAGACTGATGGGTACACCACCAAGAAGGGCACCAGTGTGCCTTGAACTCACTGTTAAAGTTCTGATCTGGCAGGGCCATTAAATGACCCCCAAACATCCAAGTCCTATTCAGCAAAGCGAGAAAAACGAACAATTTCCTTGGCTGTGTTTTGTAGCTTCCATTAGCTTAACTGTCATCAGGAAGAACAATGCTGAGTCAGAACTTGAATTATCTTTCTTCTCTGCTTGGGTTCTTGCCTTTGGCTTGCTGCCACTCTCTGCATGCCAGGAGGCATGAAGACCGGTCTCTTCCTCATCAGTCTCTCGGAACAGTGATAGATAGCATAGATTTTGTAATGGGGAGCAATGTAGCGTGTGGGAAGAGGCAGTCAAGTCCCTGCTCCAAGACTGCCAAGCTATGCGTCCTTGGATATGAGATGTAATTCAGAAGCCGAGATTCTGAGGCAGCCTCTCTCTCATTCCTAGGACTATAGTCAGAGTGAAACGAGACAAGTGTGTAAGTCGTGCAGCACAGTGTCAAACACAGTCCATGCAGGGCTGCAGGGAATTCCATTTCAGAATCCTCATGGGATTCTGTTCCCCAGCCACACAATGAGACTTTCTGGGACCTTTCTGCCTGGACCAAGCTCACTACGAAAGTCCTGGGGACCTCCCCGGCTTGCAAGCTGCTGGACTCCTTGGGGACAAGGGGTAGCTCTCACTTTCTCAAATTCCCCAGATTATCTGTGGGGAGTCTGTGGTGTTCTTCATTAGGAATTTGGTCCAGAGTCAGATACGGGCTCCTTCTCAGGAATGCACCACTTTCTGTGCTTTTCTTCCTTCCTGCTTTCCCAGGTCCTTCTTCCTTTAAAGCTTGTGGAGTTTGATTTAGCCTGGGGTGGAGGAGAGAAAGCTGCTGGACAGGAAACCATCTCCTCCCATGCATTTTTGCAAATGGTTTTACTAATGAAAGTGTAAAAACACACAAGCTGAGCACTGATGTCTATACTTGCTGTGTTTTACTATTTTAAAGTAGTATCTGGCCACCATAACTTGGCTAATGTCCTTATTGGTTGCTTAATTTAGACTTCTACAAAGAACCTGTGAGGGCCTCAGTCCCTGGTAAGGTTTCTGTCTGCACCCAGTAGGTGTGCTACCCTTGCTTGTTAAATGTAATTTTTGAGGCCCTTGATGATAGTTTTGCGCACAAAAGAGATTACTCAGAAGTAACTTTATTTTTAAATTACTTTTTTCTTTATTAAAGTTAGAATTAAAAACAACCTTGTATATCTTAAAGCCTTTAAAGTTAGAGTAAACACCTTCTTATGTTGTTTATAAGCCCAACAAGTTTTGGTGACTTTGAAGAGGCCTTTGATTAATGTTTGATATTTTTTATACTTGGTAAAAATCCTTTTAAATGTTTTCATAAATTCAATATATTCCTCCAGGGTCCAGTGGCACATGCCTGTAACTCTAGCTGCTCAGGAGGCTGAGGCAGGACAGTCACAAGTCTGAAGCCAGGCTGGGCAACTTAGTAAGACCTTCACTCAAAGTAAAAAGGGACGGAGAAGTGACTCAAGTGGTAGAGTATTTTCATGGCATTTACCAGGCCCTGGGTTCAATCCTTAGTACCATAAAAAATCAATATATTCTTTCCTTTTAAGTCCTATAATTGTTTGACTTCACAAAACCTTTTGGAATACTTAAAGAATTCTTACAAATCCAATACATTAATCTATCTATCTATCGTAAACTTTTAGTTTTTTAAAAAACGTTATTCAGTTGTATAATAGACCTATGAAGATTGGAAGATGAAAATCACAAATCTAGAACTTCCAGGAAGATGGTGGAGCAGTAGGCAGCAACAAGTCACCCTTTCTAGGATTCTTAGTCCAACCACCACTTGAAAATAATATCTCTGGAAAGGAAGGAAGGAGGGAGGTGGAAGGTACAATGAGAACCTTTGAATTTGTGGAAGCAGAATTAAAGTCATGGTGAAAAAAAGCAATTTTGTATCTTCCTACATTCTCCTGCCCACCCAATGTTAAACATGGAAGCAATGACTTCTCCCCAATGAGTTATGTTTTGATGTTTGCTGGAACGGTTAAGAGGTCAAAAATAAATCAAACAGTGGGCATGGTGATGTACACCTGGAATTCTGGCACTTGGGAGGTTGAAGCAGGAGGATCCCCATAATTTCAAGACCAGCTTAACTACATAGCGATATCCTGTCTCAAAAACAAAAACAAAAACAACCCCAACCAACTTCATGCAAGATGGTGCAGTAAACAGCAGCAAATCAGACTTGCCAAGATTTGGGATCCAGACACTGAAATATAATAACTTGGGGGAGAAAAAAAGGGAGGTGAATCCTGGGAGCCCAGGAAGATCCTGAAGGGAGAATTGGCGCCCACAGGGAAAGTGAAGAGACAGACCTCAATCCAAAAGAAGGAGGTGGCAAGCGGCACTTCCTCCCTGACTGCTGGCTGGCAGCAGGAGAGAGGAGGCTTCAGTCTACAGGCTCGGTGAGGCTGGGTGACTGCACAGGCCGCCAGGGGAAATGCACCCGGGAGTGGAGCAGCGCATGCTGTGAGCTACAGCAGATGATGAGCGGCTGCAGTCCAAGTGTACCCTGGGGAGGTGCTTGGTCGGACTGATGGTGTTTCAGAGAGGGGCCAACTGAGCCCTGGACTCAGAGGGGCCTGGCTCGGCTTCCCCTCAGGAGCCCCATGACAAGGTAACGTGCAACCGTAGGAGACATCTAGGGCCAGGGAATCGGGGTTAGGCCAATAGGGGAAAACCAGAGTGTGGCAGGCTGAACAGTTCAGGCCCAGCTCCACAACCAGAGGCCTGAACTTCTATGCGGCTGAATGCACCAGAGTCAGCACCCACCCTAGTGCCACTGCAGACCGGCTGGGGCCTCCAGCATGGACCTGGGCTCTTCCTGCCTCCTCTGTCTACCAGCAACAGTGGAGATACGAGCTGACTTGGACACTACCACAAAAGTGTAGACCCCCATAGCATAACCACAGGCTTGCAATCAGAGAAAACTTTTTTCCTATTTGCTTTTTTTTTCTATAGGTATGAGCATAATCCAGCATATGGAAAATTCTAAGAAACACACACACACTCACACGCACACACACACACACACACACACACACACACTGATTAAAACTAATAAATATAGCAAGGTCAAGGACATGAGATCAATATACAGAAATCAATTGTATTTGTATATAAGCAATGGAAAATCCAAAAAATGATATTAAAGGTACAATTTCACTCATAATGGTATAAAATGATAAAGTATTTAGGAATAAATGTATTGAAAGAAGTATAACACTGAAAACTATAATATTTTGTTGAGGAAAATTAAAGATTTGTATAAAAGAAGAGACACTGCATGCCAAGAAGTAGAAGATTTGATATTATTAAGATGTCAGTTGCTCCTAAATTGATCTGTAGATCAATGAAATTCTTACCAAAATTTCAGCAGGCTTCCTCCCAAAATTGATAAGCAGATCCTAAAATTTATATGAAGCTGCAAACACCTAGAAAATTTTGAAGAATTGGAGGATTTTTTTCATCTCCTAACTGGAAAAATTACTATTATGTTGCAGTTATCAAGGTATTGTGGTACTAATATGGATACAGACATAAAAATCAAATGGTAAAATTGAAAGTTTAGGAATAAATCCTTGCTTCTATGGTCAGTTCATTTTTGATAATATACCAAGGAAATTTACAGGGAATGAAGTCTATTCAACAGATTGTGCCTGGATAATTAGATAACTACATACAACTTACATCCTCACCATCTACAACACACAAAATGAACTAAAAATGGATGGTGGACTTAACATCTAAAGTTAAAAACAGTAAAAATCTTTGAAGAAAATGTATGAGAGAAGCTTCTAGACCAGTGACAGTGAACCTCTGGCACCTGAGTGGCAGCTGGCTGTTTGGTATTATTGAGAACTCTAAAAGGGTTGCCATCACTGATTTAGATTATGAATTTGGCAAAGATTTCTTAGATGCAATAATAAAAAAGCACAATCAATAAAATAAAATAAACCTAAATTGAACCTCATCAACATTCAAAACTTTTTAAGTTCAAAAGACACAATTAAGAAAATGAAGAAACATGCCTGGTATAGTGGCTCGTGCCTGGAATCTCAGCTACTTGGATAGCAGAGGCAGGCGATTCTCTTCAGTCCAGGAGTTGTGGGCCAGCCTGGATAATAAGGCAAGACCCCAAAAAAGGGAGGGGAAAAGTGGAGGGAGAGGAGGGAAAGAAGGAAGAGAATAAAGGAGAAAGAAAGTAAAGAAACAGACTGGAAAAAAAATACCCAAAATAAGATTGTAAATAATCTACAAAAAGCACTAAGCCAATAAAAATTAGCAAAAGTTATAAACAGACTTCATCAAATAGTATATTTATATGTGTAGATGTATGAATGGCAATAAGCACATGAAAAAGATGCTCAACATTGCCAGTTTTTGGGGAAATGTACTTTAAAGCCATCACATCTCACACTCACTGGAATGGCTATCATAAATGAAACAGGTAATAACAAGTGTTGGGAAGATGTGGAGGAAAAGAAATTCTCCTACACTGTCTGTAGGAATGAAAACAGTGTAGCCACCTTGGAAATACTCTGGCAGTTACTCAAAAAGGTAAACAGGAAACTTCTATGTAACATTAAAACTCCATTCCTGATGGGAAGAAATGGAAGCATAAATACGTATGGTGCTTGCACATGAATTTCCATAACTGTTATTTGTTGTAGGTCCAAACCAGAACAGCTTAAAAGCCCACTGACTGCTGAACACACACAATATAACTAGTCAGTAGAATACAACTCAGCAATAGAAATGAATGAACTGCTGACACTCTGCCATGGACAAATCTCAGGAACAGTGTGCTAAGTGAAAAAGTATCAGATGCAAGAAATTACCTAGGTGTGTTTTTCCTTTTGTGAAATGTTCAGGAAAGGCAAACTCATAATAGAGATAGCAGGTAGATTAATGAGTTACCTGGGACTTGGGGTATGGAAAAGAATAAAAATGTAAATGAGCGCAAAATATCTTATTACAAGGATGACAGTATCTGGTTCTGACTTATGGCCAGGGTGTATCTCTTGGGAAAGATGCTGAAAGTGGTTAAATTCTCCGCTTGCATCAAGTGAATTTTATGGTATGTGAAAACCACTTCAATGCGGTTGACTGCCAGTTGACTGCCAGTTAATCAAGAAAAAGCAGGCGATCCTGGGTGAGTGGTGCTGCTCTCTATGCTTCAGCTTTCTCACCTGTAACATGAGGGTAATGAGAAGGTTTCTCCTCACAGTCGTGGGGCCAATTATTTGAAACAATAAGTACATAAACTTTAAAGTTATGATGCCTGACAACCTTGAGATTTAGTTTTATACTAGTTTGCGTGATTATTTTGAAATATCAAAACAAAATTTTGAAGGAAAAAGAAAAGAAAAAAATTGTTTATGAAAGATACTATTACAAATCATTTACCTTTTCTCTAACCCTAAACTCTCTATTAGGGGGGTGGACAAACTGAAAGGAAGAAAAAAAATGAATTTGTGGGAAAAGATGACACTTGATCTTACAGGTCAACTATGCAAAGAATTTAGAATGAGGGATAATTAAACTAAAAAATATTTATAATTTCTACTTATTAAATTCCAATTTAGTAGAATTGAAAGATGTTGTTACCCAAAATAAACTTGTCAAGATGTGATAAATGTTCCTTTTTAAATTTATAATGTCTATATAAAATATTTAAACTTACAATGTTTAAGTATACAAAATATTTATTTATGTACTTCTAAAACTGCACAGCAAGGTATGTTGAGAAATCTAGCTTTTTCTTCTTCTTCTTTTTTTTGTACCAGGGATCAAACTCACAACCTTGTGCTTGCCAAGCAGGCACTTGTGCCACTGAGCTAAATCCCTAGCTGTAAAATCTAACTTTTTCTTTCTTTCTTTCTTTCTTTCTTTCTTTCTTTCTTTCTTTCTTTCTTTCTTTCTTTCTTTCTTTCTTTCTTTCTTTCTTTCTTTCTTTTTTGTACCGGAGATCGAACTCATGACCTAGCGCTTGCCAGGCAGGCGTTTATGCCGCTGAGCTAAATCCCCAGCCCTTATCCCTATTTCCTCTAATCTTTCCGCCTTCTTGCCTCTTTATAGATAACTTTTTTTAGCTTTTAAATTCTCCTTATTTCTTTTATCTTTTTTTTGGAAAATAAAGGTAAACATTTTGTATTGTAATTAATAGCATGTAATTTACCAAGTCAGGTTATTTGGAGTTTGAGAAAGTCATGGATATATTTTTTTTCTCTCCCTCTTCCTTACTACAAGATACTATAATTCTTATCATTCTGCTCCTTTTATTGTTTTCTTTTTTTTACTTACTAGCATACATTGGTAAATATTGGTGGTGCTAGAGATCTTTCTTTTTTTAGTAGCATACTACTGCATTAGGAAGATTCATCATTTTTTTTTTCCAGCCAGATTCTTGGTGATGGTCATTTGGACCACTTCTGGTATTTTTCTATTAAACATGAAGCTGCAGGGCATAACTTTGTAGTTACAGAAAACTTAGGTACAAATTATGAACCCCTGTTGGCATTTGATAAGCTGGTTCTTTGGTCAGCCAGGCTAGCTATGGCTTATATAACTGACCTAGTAATGTTTGTGAAAAAATTTCATTTGGAGTGCTGGAGATTTTAATTACTTTGAAGTTACTCATTTTTATAAATTACTAAATGCTTGGAAACAAAAATAAACACCCTTTCTCATTAACCATCTTATGTATGAATAAATACTGAATGTTTAATTCCTGCAATTAAATTGACCATCTTTCATTGGCGTTTTTAGAACTTTCTGTAGTGTTGTACTAGGCATTAACTCTGCACAGTCTTTCACTTGCTGATGTGTGGAAATTGGCTCAAATGTCAGGCACTCAGAGTTTGACAAAGCTCTAGTTGTACACACTTTAAAATACCTTGATTTTTAAACAACTACTTATGATTTTAAACTTTTATTGACTATTTTTTATGAAAGCTATCTGTGTCCATTGGAGACAAGGCAAACAAAAGGGTACTTCACGCCAATCTCCAGAGATAGTGAGTATTAGCACTAGGATACATAATCTTCTAGACTTTTTCAATGAACATACATAGCCCCTCTCCTCCTGTCTGAGTTATTTCTTCATTGTTGAGACAAAATGCCTGACACCCAAAGTTAAAGAAGGAGAGGTTTATTATAGCTCATGATTTGTAGAGGTTTCAGTGCATAGTTGGCTGGTTCCAAAACAGAGTGATATGGCAGAGGGGCATCACAGCACAGGCAGGCAGAAGGCAGCAAGCCATAAGCTAGTGACAAACAACAGATTATTCTGTCCCTTTATGTTGTATCCAGGCTACCGGCCTTTGGGGCAGGTAGCACTCACACCCAGGTGAGGCACCTTTTATCCTACCTAGAACCAGGCTAAACCAACCAGTGGATTCAGTAGTCACACAGCCTTGATCCCAGCATCACACACACTAGATTCAGCTGCCTCTGAGAAGTCCCATCTGTGATGACACGAGGCTTTGGAGGAGACATCTAGACGCAAGCCATATCAGCTCCCCAACAAAAACGCACATCTCATTTCTTTATCTCTTAGTCCTACACGGTATCTAGTTTAAGGGAAGCTTCATCTTAGTTTTTAATAGGTTTTTATCCTTTAACTTTGCTCTATTTGGCACATGACAGATTTTTTTCCATTTTCCAATAAAAATTAGCTCTTTGTATTTCTTGGAGTGTTTACCTTACAGATAGAAAATCAAACTTTTTTTTTTCCTGGGTAAATAATTAGAAAGCACCTAAAATTGTCCTCTTTGCTCTTTAAAGTCCTTGAATTGCCTTCTGTGCATTTTCCCAGGGGCAGTTAGAAGGCCGACTCTCGGCTTATTCTTGGAGAGTTGAATTATGCAGAAATATTGTGGAAGTCAAGTGTATTCTCTATGGCCTTCATTTTGCTATTCAAATGATTTGTGGAAGAAATAATTCAAGCTAAGGCTCTTTTGATTATGGTTACCTATATCTTATTCTAACCCTAACATGGAATATTTTAAAAAAATGGGAAAATATAAATATCTGGATATTTAGCATCAAGGACCAACAGCAACAACAAAAAACAAAAACCCAAAACCCTTCTGATAATGAACAGTTTTAATTTTGTATGTAGATAGTCTTTGACATTTTGTATGTTAGTGCTGTGTAACAGGTGGAGGAGGAATTTTTGTTGTTGTTGTTATGGGCCACTGGAATTAAGAGCTACGTGAAAGTAACTTAATATCCACATATATTTAAAAATAACTTTATTGGTGTATTTTATATATAGACAATGATCACATTCATCATAGGAAGTTTGTATCTGCACATGGTTTTTCTTGATTATTCTTTTTTTCCCAATCTTTTTCCTTCATTTTTTCCCCTTCTTATTTACAAAAGCTTTGTCTCTTTTTCTTTTTTTCTTAGCCCTTCCTTTCCTCTTCCCCCTCTTTAGTTTCCTTTTCCATTTTAATGTTTTCTTCCTATTTCACAATATCTATTCTACATTTTGGTAGAGTAAGTAGAATCCTTGCAGATATTGGTGTAAGCAAAAAAAATTTTTTTTGTCTTTTTGAGACAGGGTCTCCCTATGCAGTTCAGGCTGGCCTTGAGCTCACTTTGTAGCCCAGGCTGGTCTCGAACTCACAACGATCCTCCTGCCTCAGCCTCCCAAGTGCTGGGATTACAGGTGTGAGCCACCATGCCCGGCTGTAAGCAAAATTTTTATGAATGAACTCAGATTGCAAGGGAAATATTATAAAGAATCAACAACGAGGACCTCAACTTATTGAAAAGATTTTGCATAGCAAAAGAAATCACTAACAGTGAAGAGACAACCTACAGTGTATGAAACATTTTTGTCAGCTGTTTTTTAGACAAAGGACTAGTATCTAGAATATATAAAGAACTAAAAAAAATCAGATCCCCCCCAAAATTTAAAGACCTAATCCAAAAAATAGGC
Organism: Hydrochoerus hydrochaeris; assembly: GCA_004027455.1. Taxonomy (NCBI): domain Eukaryota; kingdom Metazoa; phylum Chordata; class Mammalia; order Rodentia; family Hydrochaeridae; genus Hydrochoerus; species Hydrochoerus hydrochaeris. The sequence goes on along the minus strand of PVLA01009259.1, from coordinate 47,500 downwards.
ACATGAAATAAAGACAATTCCCAGATGAAAAAGTACAAATGATAAGGAAATACATGAAAAAATGTTCAACATCATTAGTTATTGAAGAAATGCAAAGTAAAACAACACTGAGATTCTGTCTCACTCCAGAAAGAATGCTGTTATCAAGAAATCAACCAACCACAAATGCTGGTGCGGCTGTGGGGGAAAAGGAATCCTTTTCCACCGCTGATGGGAGTGTAGACTGGTGCAACCACTGTGGAAATGAATGTGGAGAGTCATCAAAAAACTAAAATTAGAGGTTCCATTTGACCCAGCTATTCCCCTTCTTTTTTTTCCTTTTATTTATTTTTTATTTAAAGAAAAAATTTTGAAACAGAAAGAGGGTAGAAATAATATAACATCTCAAAAACAAAACAAATCAGAAAAACAAAAATAATAACCAGTAAGAAATCACTAGTTGATAATTACATATTTTCCTCTTTGAAGTAGTTGTTCAAGTTACAAAAGTAAAGCCTACAAAGTGGACATCCAAACAGTGAGACTGCAACCAGTTTTGTTCATCCATCCAACTAAAACTTTAGCAACATGATTATTAATCCCACACACTCAAACATACATGCAGTTATATCCTTTAGAATACTTTCTTTTCCTCTCTTTTTTTTCTTTACAATAACTATAATCCATTCTCATAAACTACTTAGAAGTTCTACACATGTATAAGTCTCTACACATATACCTAGCCTTTCTGTATTAGAGGGAGAAACAAATCAAAACAAGTCAACAATACAAATTCCTAGAGAAACATGAAATGTAAAGGATATATAAAACCACAATACTAGGTGATCTACGGTAGTTACTATATTCCCCTTCTTGATATCTTGCTGAAAGAGTTAAAGGCATTATACCACTGAGCTATATAGACACCAATGTTTATAGCAGCACACTTTGTAATAGTTAAATTTTGGAAACAGCCCATATGCCAATCAACTGATAAATGGATAACTTCCATTTTTTATACAATGGAGTATAACTCAGCAACAAAGAAGGATAATCTTGAGACCATATTCTTTATAAATTGGACACACATGTAAATATAGCATGGTTTCTCTGGTGAGAAACCAAAAGTGTAAACTATTGCATTATTATATATTTTTTAAATTCTTCATTGAATTTCTTTTTGGAGTTGAGGTGTTGCTGTGTTGTCCAGGGTGGCCTTGAACTTGCAGTTTTTCCATGATAGCCTCTCCAGTAACTGGGATTACAGGTAAGAACTACCATGCCTGATTTGTTTTATTTGCAGAGATACAGATATAAAAGATACTCTGATTACTTAATGAACAGAAACTTGATTCATGGTAAGTTAACATTTTAAATATGGTTTTATGTCATGGTATGGCTAGCTAAATATAGAAGTAAGAGAATGGTGGTTATTAGGAGACAGAAGTAGAGAGTAGAGAAGGAAAGAGGGAAAGAGACAGAGAAAAATGAAGGAAGGAAAAGTAAAGGAGACATATAAGGACAGGTAAGTGGCTGTTCTGCCAAGCAGGAGAGGTGCATGTGCAGAGAGAAAGAATTTGGTCAGGAAAGTCGCAGAGAGCAATTTGGTAGTATCTAAAGAGATTTTAAGGATCCTAACTCTAACCCAGTAGTAGTAGTACTGCTTGGGGTCTATACTACATAAACACAAGCATGCAAGGACATTTATTGCAGCATGTTTATCATTGCAAAAGTCTATAGGTAATTTAAATGTCTAGCAGTAGGAATGTGGTTAAAAGTACGTTCATTCCATAGAGAACTAGATGGACATTAAAAAGAGTACATAGAGATGTGGAAAAATATAAACGTGATTAAGCAAAAAAAAGCATGTTGTAGAATATAGGTAGTACAATATTAATTTATAAGAATAAAGATATCTATCTATCTATCATCATTTGTGTACATCAAAAACAATCTATATGCCAGGCATGGTGATGCATATCTGTAATCCCAGAACTCGGGAAGGCAGGAGGTTTGCAAGTCCTAGCCTAGCCTGGGCCACTTAGTAACCTAGCAAGACCCAGTCTCAAAAATAAAAATAATAAAATCAATAAGGATGTGGCTCAGGGTGAAGGCCCTAGGTTCAATTCCCAGTACTCCTTCCCTCACAATAAAGCCCATGTGAATATACACTAAAATGTTAATGGTTTGGGTTGGGAAATAATTGTATTGTTTTCATGACACTCGTTCATCTTTGAGAAGATGAAAATGAGAGCATAGCTATGCTGTGTCCTGCACAGCTCTCAAAGTTCCTGTGGGGGTTGGGAGAGGAGGGCAAGAGGAAGTGCTCTGCACACGTGAACTATCATGAGCTCCACTGCTCCCAATATCTCCCCCATTTTCTGTTTTTGTAGTTGCAATCAGTGGGTGTTTAGTTGAAGCTGGAGGAGCTGTGTTTGGAGGACTCTGCAGACAACTTCCTTCTTTATGGTTATACTTTCTTGATGGATGTTTAAGACCAAGTCAAAGTGAGACCTGTGTTAATCAAAATTAATTTCTTGCTATCTATTAAGGTCAGTTAAGTCTCCTCAGGAATTACCTTTAAACCATGCACAGCACCCATTAGTACTTCTGTCAGTGTCAGTCATCTGAATGAGTCATGGCCATTGCTTGACCAAGTTGCTTTCTGTGAAAGCTTGGGAGATTTTTCTCTCCTGGTGACTCTTAGGCACACTATTCACCACTGATCACTTTCCTCTGTGATCCCACAATCCCCTTGGTCAGAAGACCAGGGACCAAATTATAGGATGTCACAGAACAGGTTCTCTTATATCCAGAGGTCCTCATTGATTTTGAAGGGCTGGGGCCAAAATATTGGTTATTTTATCCTGTCTCTCATTCTAGTTTTTGGGTCTCTAACCCTCAGCTGAACATACAGAAGAGAAGGTTAATGACATTCCATTGTAATGGGAGCAGTGAGTTTAATATTACACAAAATAGAACTGTTATTTTCTACCAACCATGGATGTCCCAGTATTTAAATCTCTATAGAATATTAGCAGATAATGGTTGCATAGTTTACATAGAAAATTAGAAATCAAAAGTGATACATAATCTTATAGCATGACAATCATGATGACATTTTGTTTTCATTTCAATATAGTATAAGCTTTTTAATCAACCATCTCTAACATATAAAAAGCTTTTTATCTAACTTGTTGTCCTTTAATTGGATCTATATTACATAAGTTTGGTTAAAGGCAAATATCTGCATCTGAAAGAAAAATCTATCACTATAAACACTTTTTATTCCACATTTCTTGCACATCTGTAGGCATACAAACACAATATACTATAAAAACAGAAACAATTATCAAAGCTATATGAAAACTTTTGTAGCAAACATCTTTAAATCGAAAACTTCATTGTCTAGAAAATTTAACCTTTTGACAAATGAGCAATGTAAACATATCACAATGACATATTTTAATAACATTTGTTGGGATATCTCCCATGAGGCTATGGAGATCACTGGGGCCTCATGTTAATGAAAATAATTTTTCCCAGGAAGCCGATACTTTATTCATCAAAGGGAACCTTAAAACCAGCAATTCTTCAAGCCTAAAATGTCCCTCTAGTTATATTAACTAATTTCTGATGACCTCTGAAAAAAAACATTTTGATATCAAATTGACCATTGGCCACTCAGATGGAAGCATGCTTTTAAATCTATAATCCAAGTTAAACTTTGAGAAAATGGTCCAAAAATGCAAAAGAAAAAAAAGAGAGAAAAAATTGTTGAACTCAAATCAAAACAGCTGTTCATAGACGTGACAAACAGACAAAGAAGCAAGTACACAGCTTAACAAATTAGACAAACATCTTACAAAATCAGAGTGCACTCAAATACATTTTTGATCAAATTGAATTATAGTAAACCTTTGTAATTTTAGGTATTTATAACAATAAATAGACTAGTCAGATTTTTTAACAGTGATCTCTCACAAGAAGAATTTGGAAGGAACAACATTTTTTTATTATAATATCTTTTTGTTTTTTTATTTTGTCTTAAGACCACTAATAGCTTTTGTGTCTCTTTCATGTAGCTTTCAGCTCAGTTATCTCTATAATCTCTGTCACATACTCAGACCCTTGATTCCTATTTTTAGTTAACATCTCCTGGACATCCTGGCTCAATTCCTTTAATTGGCCCCAGGACAGGTCTGGCCCCTTCCTTGTCTATAGGTTGTGGTGTGGTCTCTGAGGCATCACTGTCATAGGAATGAGCATCAGCTTCCTGAAAGGTGGAATCAACTCTTTCTCTGGGTCTGGGTACATGATATAGCTGGACAGCATGCTCTGTCACCCAGAGAGGCCATTCAGAATTCTCTGGAAAAACACAAGCAAATCTTTTACCCCAAGTGGTGTCAGTATGAAGATCTTTCCAAAGGATCTTACCTAACTTTATTTTTTTACCAGATTGAATTGTCTTTCTGCTGCTATAGTTCCATCCCTAGTAGGATTTTAAAAGTTAATAGTACATACTTTCAAGTGAATCTAGTATGCGGTATAAATTTTGTAGGGATGAATTCCTTCTTTTGTTTTTGTAGTTGAATTTTGAGCATACGTTGAGCATGTTCAACAATTCCTTTACCTTGTGGGTTATAAGGCATCTTTGTGTAAGGGAAATATGAAAAGTTTTACAAAATGTTTGGAAAGCAGCACTTGTATAGGCTGGGTCATTGTCAGTCTTAAGGGCAGGAGAAAAACTCATACCCTGTATTCAGGTGCCCAAGGCTCCCACTTGCCTCTCTCAAGTCTGGTTGCAGCTCCACCTCCAGCCCATCTCCCCTCCCAGGGGATGTGGCAGTCACTGTTTCAGCAGCCATGGCTGCCATTTATTTTCCTTTCTCAGGAATTGATTTTAAACTAGTGCTCCAAACCATATCCTCTGTGGTTGTCTTAACAAGCATATGACCACTAAGATACTCTCTAATCCAAATCCACAAAAGGAAAGTAAATATAGGGATCAATAGTACAAGGATTTCTATATGAACCTATATACATCACTTCTATGCACATGCTGGGAACTTTTGTCACATATTTTACACCTGATGATATCAATCTCTATACTGTAATCAATACTGATGCTATCAATGTACTTCTCCCCTTTTGTACACACAGTGAGACATGTCCCCTCACCTACCATTTCCTCATACCTTGGTCCCATGTTCGGATGCCAATATTCTGCATCTTGCACAGCTCTCAAAGTTCCCAGGCTTGAGGGGAGGATAGCAACAGGAGAGATAAATAAAGATAAGAGACAAGATACAGATGGTGGAGCCCTCTCTCCTGAGAGAAGAAAGGAACTGTTCAACCATTGCAATGCATTTATTTGTACATTTTTCAAGTGACACCTCTTTGCTTAACTAACTTGCCCCTTACATCTTATATTCTTGGGGCTGGAACACCTGTTTACCTGGGGCATTCCTTAGCACTTCTGCTCTCAGCTCTGCATGTGTGAATGATCACTAGCTCAGCCACTCCCCATATAGCTGGTAAATGTAAATGTACCGAGAAGACATTTTATGACTGGGATTGAGCTGTCCGAGTTCCAGCCAGGGCTTGGACAGAGTTTAGTTTAGGGCCAAGTCCAGTCTTTGATTTTCTGTTTTCCATTCCTAGCAGACACCAAAGGAGCCCAGACCTAGGTAATTTTGTTCTTGATATTACTAGACAATTTTCATTACAAATGTGGGATTTTGGGATGAGCTTTGGAAAGACAGATTTCCTCATCTATAATTTGGGAATGACTGTAATCCTTGCCTTAAAGGATTATTCTGTAATGTTAAGTGTAGGTGAATTCAATAAAATGACTACCTCAGTGCCTGATATATCATTGGGATTCATAAATAGTAATTACTCCTGTTATTAGTATTTTGGATAACTTCAGGACCAAATTCTCATTTTTTCTAGGCCTCAATTTTTTTTTGTTTATACTTCCTACCCTTGTAGCATGGAAAGCAGTTTGAAATTTGGACCTAGTAGTAGGCAGATTTAAACTTCAGGTTAGGCCATCACAGCTTATGTTTCAGTCTATAGGAAAAAGAATCTACTCTTCATTTTGATTCTCTTCTCAGCATAGCTCAGTTACTTATCTCACAATTTATATTTGTCATTAAGAAAATCCCCAAAAAGTATCTGCTCATTTCCTGAATATAGACTTTTAATTTTAAAAAGTTTTATATAATCTTTGGACATTTTTATTATTTTCAAATTAAGGAACTTTCAGTATATTAAATTTATTTCAAAAGATGACATTAGGCCATGTTCTTGTGTCTTTTTTCTTGAGTAGATTTAATGTACTTTCACATTCTTAAAATGTTTTTATAATAGCTTCATAATTACAAATGATGTTTTTTGAATGTGCTGCCTTCTTTAAAAAAAGTGATTCTGACTTGTGGTTTTTGTGACTTTTGCTAGTTCCTTCATGCTTTAGCTTCACCAGCTTGTAGGAAGGAAAAGGTCAAGTTCCACAAACAGCCAGCTCAGCTGCAGGGTTTACACATGGTTAGCATTGCATGGCAGGAAGGAGGCTGTTGTATTCCTTGTTGAATTTATTTAATCTCTTGATTTAATAATTGAGAAAACTATGTACTTTTAAAAAAATGCCCTTCAGTGGAGAAATGTAAATAGTACATTTACATTTTTCTGTATTACAGAGGACCAAGGATTCCCTTAAGTGCAATAGTAATTCTGCACCCGCTTTGCGGTACCATGAACCTCGAGTGTGTTATCATTGGTTCTGTGCCCATAACAGGAAAACATGATACCATATACGGTACAAGTGCTTTTCACACCTCACCACTTCCAATCCTGGCCACTCTCCCTTGCTTCTTCCTCTCCTCTGATAGACATGATGGGCATAATTAATAGTTTAGCAAACATTTTTGCACTGAGTTTGGATAGGCACTCAGAATTCCTTTAAAAATATTGAGCTCCAGGTAGCCATATCCAGGGGACAGCAGCTCCATGCTATAAAGGAAGAAACCTACTAATCCTACAGGATTTATTAATATATAATATTGCCTACCTAATGTAGGCAGTTCAGCTCCCAAATGAGTTGTTTTAATTTTTAGAAGTCAGTGCAATTATTTCTAGATGCAAGATAAATTAAAATGGTATGTTTTTGGCTGGGCATGGTGATGCAAGTCTGTAATCCTGGTATTCTGGAAGACTGAGGGAGGGGAAATGCAAATTTGAGCCTAGTCTGGAACACAAAAAATTGATGAGACCCTTTCACAGAATAAAAATGGGCTTAATTCCCAGTGCTTACTGTAAAAAAGAAAAAACACAGTAGGCTTTTGGCCAAGATTTTTACTTTATAAACCATTGTTCACTGTCTTGGCATAACATTGGTTAAGTTTAAATAATTAACTCTGTACTAAAAAAGAGTACAAATGGTATAATGTGAAGTAACTCTGTGAAATATCTAACATACATGCAAGATCACATCACTAAGTGTGAATGTGGTCAAAACTCCTCTTGTTTTGAAATAGTTTTCTTATTGTTTGGTGTTCTCCATGTATAGTGAAGTTATTTTCTGTCCTATGAAAACTCATCATCCCAGTGTTATGGCAGATGGAGAGATTTGTGGCCCAGCATAGTTTGGAGATTTTCCCTGCCTATTCACTACTGCTGAGTAGTTTTACAACTTGGGTTTAGTGAAAAAGTAGAACTCAACCTGACACCCGTGCCATGTACCAATCATGGGCATAAAAAAACACTTTAGGTTTATTTTTAGGAGTTTAGTCAACAAAAATGGCACTGGGTGCTATGGAATATGTTTTCTCCTTTTTCCTAATACTTCAAAGACATTGTTTTGGGTTTTACCAACAATTGGTAATGCCCTAGACTGGACCCAGGGTAGACACAAGACCTCTGCTGCCTTCTTTTTGCTGCACCCTTCTCACTTGCCTTTATTAAGTACAGAAACAGTGTTGGGTAGTGCAAGGAGTTCTTTTCCTTAAGCCTATGCCATAAGACTTTTTTTGGTGACAGTTTTCACTGGAACAATATTAATGTGATGTTGTTCAGAATACGAGGAAAAGACATGAAAGGAGCAGTATAAAGTCAGTGCATGAAATGCAAAGAGAATATGGTCAAAAAGAGGCTCCATTTTTAGATGCTTGCATCTTTACCAATTCCTGTGGCCCTCTTCCTGTTGGGTCCTACCCAGGGCTCATCAGCTGCTTCAGTGTTACTTCCAGCAAGGCCTCCATTGGCCTCTGTGTGAAATCGTACTCTGTCTATTTATGAACTTGAAACATGCTGCAGGTATCAGTGTGGCTCAGCAGATGTGTGCCCGAATGCACTCAGTGTGCCGTCTGCATCCTTCTGCGTGAGCTACCAGGTCCTTCTCTCTTGTTTGTTGTTCTCTAAGGTGCCCTGGCAGCCTAAACTGGAAGTAGGCACCAAAATTTGCAGTTTTCAGGACAGCTCAATTCCTCAGGCAACAAAGGTCATGTAGTGACTTTCTTTTAATTTGAAAACTAGAGAAGTTTTTATTAAAGTAAATTTCTTACAATAGGACTTTCGATCTAAACTCACTCTTAAGCTTGTGTTTGATAATGAATGGCTTACTGCTCACTAAAATGAATAGTAGTCAGTGATTACTAATGCTTCATTTGCATATGGAATTAATATTCCATATGGTTAGTCCAATCATTTAGACATAAGCCAACAGGGGGAGAGATGTTGATTTAATCATAAGCTCGAGCTGCAATGGAATGCACTGCTGAGTCAGTATCCATACTTTGATACTCTCATGGCTATTCTAGAGATATGCAATATAGACACAGCTTCCATTTTTTATGGTAACTTTGTAATAGTTGACTTGTTTTGACTACCAGGTGCCACAAATATCATTCAATAAATATTTATTAGATTTCTACTGTGTGTGTACCACTATGCTGAGAGCACCTGTGTTCAGGGCTACTAATGGTTGCTAGAAATACAGTATAGAAACAAAAATTTTACTCCACTTTATTTTTTTAAATTTTATTTTACAAAGAATAAAACCAAGCAAAATAAAACAGAATAAAGCCAATCAAAACAAGACAGTGTAAGTGACATAGGATTTCAAAACAAGATAATAGAAAATCAACAATGGTTACCATAATGCCTCTTATCTTCAAAATAGCTTTAGATATAGTAAAATCAAACAAAACAGAAACAGAATAGAACTAATAAAAACAAAACAATGGATGCAATATAGTATTTAAAAATAAGATAATAGTAAATCCAAACTGGCTATCATAATATATCTTGTTATCTTTGAAATACCTGCCCATGACATTGGATATAATAAAATCAAACAAAACAAAATAGAATAAAGCCCAACCCAACAAAACAATGAGTTGATACAGGACTTCAAAACAAGATAATAGGGAATTAACAATGGTCACCACCTTCAGCAGGAAATCCCCCATAGATGCTACATTGTGTATTGTTATCCTCTGAATAGATGATCAGACTACTGGCTTGAGGCCTACAAAATCAGTGAGATACTAAACACTAAAGCATTAAGTTGTATCTTACCTCATTAGCTATCATCACAGCCTGTGTTTCTCTGGATTAGCTGGCTGATTATGGGTGGGGGGAGGAATGTTGGCTCTTCTTGTCTCCCTACCCATGTGCCAGAAGGGGCTTGTGTCTGGCTCTCCCCCAATCACTCCTGCATGGCTCTGACTCACAGGAGAGAGCTGGAGTCTTGCTCTCCCCTAGTCAGCCTGTGCATGGCGCCAACTCACAGGAGGTCTTAGTTTCTTGTTGGTTTCTTGCTTTCCTCTCCTGCAGTCCAGGGATGGACAACTCTGCTTTAATATGGAATTCGATTTTAGATTTTAAGAACAGTCAATTTTCAATGTTTTGAAACATGCTGGAGTTGTCTTTTTAGTCACCATGAGTTATTTAATCAAAGAAGTCTTTTCTCTGAATCTTTGGCTCATTGTCCTTTTTTCCCTCTTTGTACTGGCTATGGAATCCAAGACCTTTGTGTTGAGTTACAGCCCCAGCCCTTATTTAGTTTTTAGTGTTGAGATGGTCCTCACAAAATCACTGAACTTCCCAGATTGGGTTTGCAAACTTTCAGTACTCCTGCTTCAGCTTTCCAGAGTTCTGGGATTATAGGCATGTACCACCATACCTGGCCTCATCATCAACTATGATTAAATTCATCATCGGGACTCTGATAATGAACAAAGAGTATTTTGTTATATAATGGATTATAAAAGTTCTTTTTTTCTTTTTATGTTAATGCAGAACCTCCCACATGCCAAGCACATATCATTTTATCACTAAGTGTCACGTCAATCTGTCAAAGATTACTTTTAACAATATAACTGAATAAGGGGTAATATTGGGTCCTTATCATATTATAGTGGATCTTTATAAATATTTTAAGGGTAGAACCTGATGGCTCAAAAGTATGTCAGGTGACCTCTGGCTTGAGTGTTGTGTCAGTAATGTTCTCACACAATGTAATTATTTCCCTTCTTTTGGTAGTGGTATTAAGGAGGGTACTGCTAGCACAATCAAGTTAAGCAATATTATATTATGATAAGAAATAGATCCTAATATCACTGGTTAGCCCAAGAAAGATTTCTCATTTGTGCAAAGACTATGCTAAGTCAGAGAAACTCTCCAAAACAGCTGACTTCTTATGTCAACTCATCACTCTACAACCTGTCAGTCTTATGCCTATCTGTGCTAATACGATCTATTGTGATTGTTGTGTCAAGGAAAGAGAGGGCTGGATGGGAAACAATGACATTTCAATGCCTCCATTAATGAAATATAGCAGAGGAGATGTGTGCATTTCACAGAAAGATTGCAAGTTACTTGGCCGTGTTCAACTTCAAAGGAAAGAGATGCCATCATTCTGAGAGCCTAGAAGATACTCGTATGTTGAAAATGATGTTTGTTTGTTGGCCTCCATCAGACTATTAGAAAATCCAGGGGTATTTTTCTCTCTGCTTTGATTAGTCAAGTGGAAATAAGTGAAGTAAATAAGATAGAGATGCACAGTTCTGGGAAACCTATACATCTACATCTGTTCTATTCTTCTGATAGTGGACTTGTCAATCTGTTGAGAAACTTATGCAGAAAAATGGGAGAAGAAGAAAATGGAAAGCACCAATTTTATAAGAATTCCAAGTGGCATTAGAAAAATTATGAGTTTGTGACTAAAATTCAACAAGGATTCAGACAAGTGATTTTGGAGCAAATGATGGCTGATGTTGATATGTTAGAAAATAGCTTTAAATATAGTCTTTTATTTGGTTAAAAAAGAAGATTAGGATTATGGATAATGTGCACATCCTTTCTATCTTGAATCTAGGATGTAGCCAAAGTGAAGAGCAAAGTCCTTGAGTGAAATGAAGACTGTTCATTTATCATTTGTTAATTCGTGACTAGTTAAATAGGTAGGGAGGGGAGAGCGTGACTGATAAAACAGGAAAGTTCCTAGAATAACCATAATTTGTAGCACATACAGATCTACAGAGAAGAAAAAAATTTTGGCTCAGAATAAAGAACTGTTGAAAGGCATTGTTCAATGAGAGAGGCCAAATATCATCAGTGGTAGACACTAAACTGATTTTGGCAATAATTTATATTTTACTTAATCAGGATAGGCAATGATTCTTTTATATTTTATTTGCTAAAATTCTGAAAACAACAAAATTAGGAATACCCCTAAAGATCCTTTGTGTCTATGCTAACCTAGTCACTCCTCATTGTTTTCTCTCTACCTGCCCTAGTTACCAGGAGCTATACTCTGCTTGAGAGTATCATATATTTTGATCATTAGTAACTGCTTCATAATAGTGATGGCTAAAGATAAGTAATAGTTCTGTTAATTATTCATCTTCACTCCCACCTTGTTCCAAAACAGATTTGAGGTGGGCTATAAAAAAAACCCCAACCAACCAAACAAACAAACAAAAAAAAAAAACAGGCAACCCAACAAGATGAAACAAACATTAGCAAGCGAGGAAGTTAGACCTAAAGGAAAATGAGAAAATAGAAGAAAGTGGGAATACAAAATATGCTTTATCAGTTTTTGAGCCCTTTCCAGGAATAGACCACAAACTTGACCCTAGCTTTCTAGCAACCAAAACTGGGAAATTATCAGTCCCAGGAGCCACCATCAGCTGGTATGAAGCAGCACAATAGTTACTGGAATTTGAACCAGTGAGAAATTTCTCCCAGATCTCTGTAAAGAGGAATACTGTGTAATTCAGTGAGCTGTGTCAATGGCAATCTCTCTGGAGATCTGACACATTCCTCAGAGCTATATTTTGTCACATCCTTCAGTATAGACCTACAACATCATACCCTAGCAGAACTGTCTTTTTCTTTGTTTCTGTCTTTCGGCACTAGAAATTGAACTCAGGGTCTTCACACTGAGCTACATCCTCAGCCCTTTACATATTTTTCATTTTGTGACAGGTCTTGCTAAGCTGATAAATTGCCCAGGCTGACATCCAACTTTTGATTCCCTGCCTTAGCCTTCTAGAGGGTGCCCTGCCCCTTCAAGCCTCGTAAGGCCCTGGATGTTCGCCTGGCTTCCTGATATGTTGTTCATGACTTTTTTTTTTTTTTTTTGGTACAGGGGATTGAACTCATGACCTTGCACTTGCCAGGCAGGCACTTAGGCTACTGAGCTAAATCCCCAGCCTTGTTATGTTGTAAACAAAGATAACTAGAGGCATGCAGCACCATGCAGTAGAATTTATCCAAAATATGCAGGTGCTTCAGTTTCTCCCTATGTTGCTGATGACCAAAGACTGTGTTTAGGGAAGCTAAGGAATGCATGGACTGGCAACCTACACAAGCACTGTTTCCTCTTAGCTCAACATGTGTAGAAGTCAACTTGGGATGTGTTGCATTTCCTTTTGCTAGTGGGTCCACAGTTTCAGGGTCTGGAAATGGGCTTCAGTCTCCCTTTTTATGTCTGGAAACTCTAAAATGAGAGCACGACGGGCCCAGCATAAGAGCTTAGAGGGAGTCTTAGAGGGGTACGTGGGTCTCTGTGATGTTTGGCAAACAGGACAGTTCTGTTGGTTCGGGCTTCTCTAGACTGCTAAGGTCCTCTCCAAGCAGCAGGAGCAGTCCAGCTCCTTCCTGCTACTGCCTGCAAGAGCATCTGGGCCAGATGAGGTGATGGGCGAGGCGCTTCCCCACTGTGTGTTGAGGAACTCCACGAGGGTCCCATGTGCTCAGGTGGATCAGTGAGGATTGGAGCTCTGCATTTAGGCTGCTTCCCACATTTGGGCCTCTGGATTGGCCTCTGGGTGTTCCTCTGGTCTCCTGACATAACCTCAGCAAAGATAACTCATGCTGCCCTCTAGCATCTTAGAACTCATCTCCTCCAAATTCCTGGGGCTGCAGTGGGGTTGGGGGGGCCCTTCAGGCTCCAGCAGTGGGCCATTAACACTGTTCCAGTGGCATAATCTAGAGCACTTCAAATTCATTCTATGCACTAACATCTTTGAGATCCTTTTTAACACACAGATCTTATCGTGCTACTTCCCTGATGAAAACCCGTCCATTTCTTCCTGGGCCCCTTAGGATAAAGCTGCCAGTTTGCATCGTGGTCGACAGGCTCTCTGCTTTTCTCAACCACCACATCCCGGCCCTTCCCTTTCACTCCTGCTGCTCTATTTGTTCATCATTTTAGTTCTTTAAACTTCTCATTTCCTCTCTTTCTTCCCTCAAGCCCAGCTCTAGGCCTAGGCCTTTCTTTTTTTTCTTGGAAAACTGTTTGTATCCTTTAATCTGGTCAGGCAATACCTGCTGTGTTTTGGGGTATGACCCAAAAATTAGCCTCTCAGACTTGATGGGGTGCCTCTGTTTGGTGTCCTCTGTGAGATGCCTACAGCAATCCTTTGCTTCCTCCACTTGGAAAGTACATTGCTTAGGACAATGCCAGCTGCAGAGGCAGTCCCTACACAGCGGTGGCTGGAAGCGATAGGATTTTATTCCTCACTCATGTAAGCATCTGGTGCAGGTGCTCCTGGCTGTTAGGCTGACAGCTCCACTGGGTGACGCAAGGCCCCAGGCCCCGTACTCTCTCCTTGTGGTAACTCTGCCATCCTCTGGGGCACACAGTCCTCAGCATCCAACCGGGGCAGCAAAGGATAGGAGCTGGAAGGCAATCCTTGTTGTGGTGACACAGAGTTGTCCTGTGTCGCTGTCACTCCCATCCAGTGGCATGAAAATTGCACTACTACTTTCTGTGAATGGCTGCTGTCCAATGACAACATTCTGATGCAGAAAGAAGACAAGGAGTCTTGGTGGGAATCTTTCTCCTAATGTACTTTAGTGTAATTTCTGTGACTTGACAACTCATCTCAGTGAGGGGAAACAGGTGAAACCATTGGTCACTGTTGTGTCCCTTTGGCAGCTCTGTGCCTAGCTTCTCAGGGTAGAGATTGCCCAGTGAGGTAAAGGGTCAGTGCTTGACTGGAGAACTGAACAGGTCATGTGGACAACTCACACCTTTACACCCCTGCCCTGCACCTTGCAGTGCTGAGGGGAGGGAGGGACAGCAAACAGACTAACTCTCTTTGCTTCTGTCATCCGCAAGCCCCTCTAAAAAGCATTGGTTCCCTTCCCAGACAAAGGCATTCATTGTGATCAGAAAGCTTTCATAATCACAGGTGCCATCAAGGCATGAGCCTCGTCTTGGATGATGAAACCTTCTGATTAAAGACTTGTTATTGGTACTTTATGGGGCGGAGAGAAAATGTGCTGCCATTAGTACTGGCACTGCAGCTCCGTCACACATCTGGCACCTGCCTCTGAATCCACGGAGGTGGGTGGTGAATACATCTTTTCCTCTCTTGATAGCCAGCTACATTTTTGAAGTGTCTCTTCAGCAGTCGTTTTTGTGTGTATATGTTAGTGTGAGCATATAATAGCAGAAAAGCAATCACCTATCAGATTGTCAGGGTAGAAAAGAAGGAATGAATGGATGTGATGCATAATTGATTTATGAAACTGGAGAAACAATTCACTATTTCAAGCAATGTGGTTCTCTTTCTGAAAATCCTTTGGAAGAATAGCAATGCTTTGACTTGTGAAATTGGAGCTTCTAATTTAAGGCCCCCAAAGTGATCTAAGACAGTGACACTCAAGGGCCCCTTCCCCACCATCCTATACTGTATTAAGGGGAAGATTGGTACTTTTTCCCCTGAGGTGCCCCTTTTTAAATAAGTAGCAGAACCCTAGCACTGGCTCAGTCTAAAGGGTCAGTAATCATTGTTTTCCTGTCATAGGTATCACAGTAGACAAAGAGAGTCCAGTAATGCTAGGCACCCCCTGACCAGTCCTGGTTGTCTTGTCAAAATTTGGGGGACAGGAGCAAGCCTCACCCCACCCCCATGGTCCCTCAGCCATGGGCCTGGCAGGCTAAACAGGGCAGCCAGTTACAACTCTCTGCAGGCAGTCACATGTCAGGCCAGGAAGATTCCATCTCCTGGAGAATCAGTACGTGCAGAATGGCCTTGCTCCATGCCCACCCTGATTGTGGTCCAAGAGCCAGCCCCCAGCACCGCTTCTATGACCCTCTAGCGTCCAGCTAATCTCATTCTTCCTATCCTCACTCTTCTCTCCTCTCAGATTGGCCACTCCAGTCCTTCATAGGTCCCTATGGCTTTGAACTTCAGAGATGTTCTTGATTATTTTCCTCCAGGAAGGTCCACCCTATCCCATCTTCTCCTTGAAACCACTCATCTGCAGATATTGGGTTCCTATAAGCCTTAGCACTAATCACCACTAACATTTATGAGCACTGATGGTGTCACTGTTTGGAGTCCTATATATGGATTTACTTTAAAAATCTTTATATATTTTCTATTTCTGGGCCTTGTATCATCCTCATCTTAGGTGGGGGAAACTAAGGCACAGAGAAGACAATTCCTCTAAGTTTAAACATCACTAGACTTGTACATGGGTTCCCAGCTGCACCTGGAAGCCTTATTTATATAACACAAGGCAATTCTCAGAATTCAGGTCTGCTCTAAGGTCCATGGGCTTTCCAGATCTCACTATGACAAATACAAACAATGGGGGAGCTTATAAAATAAAGACTAAGTGTTCCCCCAACTTCATTCAATCACCTCTCACCAAAGGTGACGACAGCTTGACGTGGTTCTCCAAACCTTTCTTAGCACTTACGGACACACTCATGTATTTCTACAAAACCAGAACTGTTACTACAAAATCAATGGTGGGAGAGTCAAAAGCATCTTTTGTAGAAAAGTATAGTTATACATCACATGTTCCAGTTGATAACTGACCATGTTATGCAACAGTAGTCCCATCAGATTATATCACCTAGTGACATAGTAGCCATCTTAGATTGCATAAATACACTCTATAATGTTTCTACCACAATACTTCCAACATATTTCTGAGAATGTGTCCCCATAATTGAATGGCACATGACTTTTTTGTTCAAATGTTCAATGTCTCTGGACTAAACATCCTGCTGAGCTTAGAATTCAGATAGGTGTTCCCTGGCCACCTTAGCTGGAGTAGCACTCCTACTCCACTCTTACTGTTTCTCAAGAGCCTATTTCTTTTCTTCTCTTACATGGATTGGTAATATTTATTTTTCAAATGTATGTGAGTACCAATAAATTAATTCCATTTGACACTGCAGGGTGGCTAAGCAGCATATGATGAATCCTAATCTGAACCAACTCCTTAAGCCTGGTTAATAAGCATAGGAAGATTAGAAGTAATTTTTGACTGGTGGAATTAGTGGTAGTGAGGGCATTATACTTTTCTGGGTGCACCGCTAAGTGAAAATACAAGGCGCTATGTTCAAAAAGCTGGAAAAAGTGATGTTGCAGATACATAAATGTAACACTTTTCCCTTTCTTCCATGGTGCTGCACTTGCCCTACTGGTTTGGATGAAGCTTGTTCTCCACAGGCTTGCGTGCTGGAGGCTTGGTCCCTGTGTGGCAGTGTTGATGTGGTGGAAACTTAAAGAAGTGACCCCCGGGGGAGGTAATTAGGTCATGGAGGCTCCACCAGGATGGGTTAATGATGGTCTTGTAGGAGCAGGTCAGATCTGGGGATAGCAGGTTGCTATAAAAAGAGCAAGTTTGGTCCTTCCCTGGTCTCTTGCTTCCTATGTCACCTGTGATCTCTCTCTCTCCCTCTTACACAGGCTTCTTCAATGCCATTTGCCATATTGTGGTGCAAATTGAAAGCCTTCACCAGACACTAAAGAGATAGGGCCACTTCATTTTGGATTTCAGCCTTCAAACATGTGAGCAACCTAAACCTCTTTTATAAAGTACCTGGTGGCAGGTGTTTTTTAGCATCACAAATGGACTAAGTCATGTCACACGTTTTTTAGTTTGGCATTCAATGCTATACTCCCTCAGTCACAGGAATGCACCTAGGTGACTTCAGATGGTCTCAGGCCAGAGTGACTGATCCACAGCTCAGCTTCCTCATAGAGCCTGTGATGGTTGATGGATTGTGCTAATTTGACTAAGTAACACCCAACTAAATTGGCTTAGCATAGTTCTGGATGTAGAAAACCCACTCTAGGGAGGATTACCACCAGAAAGGCATAAAAGGGAGATGAAGAAGGAAAGATAGTTTCTGTTTTCTTTGAAGGAGCTCCAGTCTTTGCTTTCACCTTGAACAAGGTCTCCTGGCTTCCAGCGCAGACCCTTCAGCCTTGTGACCTGGACTCTCGTGAGACACTACACTGAGCTCCAGGATTTGACTGGATCCTTCAGATCCCCAGTGTTAAGAATTTCAATGTGATGACTACAGAATATCAAACCCCAGGTGTGAGCTCTTCTCTGTGCACTGCCCTGGTTGCAGAGGCACTAAAGCCAGCCCTGTGGCCAGTAAGGCCACAGCCAGATTTCCTAGGGAGCAGGAAGCTGGCAGCTGGCAGTTGATTGGGATTTTGTGCCAAATGCGCCTGTGGTCTGTGTAGTCAGTTTCCATCACTGTGATGGGACACCTGAGAAAATCAGCTCCACAGAGGAAAGACTTGTTTTGGCTCACAGCTTCAGAAGGTTCCTCCCATGGTTATCTGGCTCCATGGCTGTGGAGCAGAGCCTCACAGTGGTGGGAGGACACGAGAGAACAAAGCCACTCACCTCCTAGCAGCTGGGAAGCATTGGGGGCCCCCTAGGACCCATTTCCTCCCACGGGCCCCACCTTCCAAGTTTTCATCATCTCCCAAAGCACCTTCACCTGGGAATAAGCCACCAACACATGGCCTTTGTGGGACATATAAGAGCCAAACTTTGAACAGTCTTTCTTTCACTGTCAGGCACTACACTGCCGAGGGCCACGAGGGCCTTACCCTGCCTGTAGACAGGCAGGGGCCTTTTCTTGCTCAGTAAGATGTCTGTTTACAGTTGGAATGTGGTTCAGATTTGTGGCAAAGTTATTGCAGGTGGCTATGCATTGCCCACACCTATTTATAACCATCAAAACTGCTGCTATTCCCACAAGGAGCTTGAAAACAAATTGGTAGGCTGGTTTGCTATATCTTTCTAGCCTTTCTCCCAAATTGTAATTGCAGTTTCTCTTGGTATTTAAAGGGGATTTGTTTCAGGACTTCCAGTGGTTACCGAAATCCAAGAATCTTCAAGTCCTTTATATAAAGAGTAATATTTGCATAAAACCTACCTACCTACTTAATTTCACTTATAAAACTACCAACGGGAACAAAGGAGGAGGGTGGGCGAAAGGAAAGAAGGGACAAGAGAGAAAGAAAAGAGAAAAAAGAATATAAGAAAAAATAGAAAAAGCTTTTGTAAATAAAGAGGGGGAGATGTGTTGAAGGGAGGGGAAGAAATGGGGAAAAAAATAAGCAAGATATATTATGTACAGGTACAAATTCCCTGTGATGAATGTTATCATTATGTATATCTAAAATGTACCAATAAAAAATTTTAAAAACCTACCTACATCCTCCAGTATGCTTTAGATCATTTCCAGATTACTTATAGAGCACAATACAATGTAAATGCTATGCAAATAACATTTGTATTACATTGTTTAGGGAATAATGACAAGAAAAAGCCTATACATTTAGTATGGATATAGTTTTATGTTTCAAATATTTTCAGTTCACCATTGGTTGAATCTTCAGATGTAGAATTCATGGATCAGAAGGACCAATTGTATGTGAAGCATCGTTTTGCTTACTTCTGTGCTGTCAGTTGGGTTTCCTGTTGTCTGAAAGTTGATGTCTGTGGCTATCTCTGATCCCATTTTCCTGGCACTCAGCATAGCCCCTGGCCCTGACTAGAGCACAGCATCACATACCATCCAGTGTGAAGCCAATTTATCAAATAAATAGTCTGGTTTTTTTTGGGTAGAAAGGAGGGGAAGGAGGTTTCACAGCTGTCTCTAAGGACCAATGTTGTAGCTGTCTGTTATACAGTACCTATAGGTTCATGCTGAGTATTATTCTCCAGTTATACTAAACTTTCAAGTAGCTTAGACAGAGACAAAAAAAATACTTTTGATTCACTCTGTATAGTACCACTGCATTCCTTTTCCAGTCTTGAATCTGTTCTATGTGCAGAGATGTGTAGAGGAAGGAGCTCAGGATTTGACTGACTTGAATTGCGTCTGTCCTTGCCATTGAAAACATTGTAGGTAGGGAAGTGCTAAGTTCTTTTGAATTCTGAATCCTTCCTGTAAGGACATTCTCTCTGAAGGAAAAACAAATAGATTGTGCATATTACAATGCCAATACAGCTCTTGGCACACAGTAGGCAGTCAGTGTACAGAACAGTGAATGTAATCTTTGGCATCAGAGAAAGCATTAAGTGATGTTTAATTTGGCATTTTCTACTAGCTGCTCCCTTACTCCCTTTTCTCTGAGATTAGCCCTAGATGTCTACAGCAGAAAAATAACCTTAAAGTATGAGTGTTTTACCACACAGTATTCACCTTCCCAGTCTAACATGCCCATAGTTGGTGAACTGGGTGCTTTGTCCCACATGGCCGCCATATGCATTTGGAAGGCCAGGTTGCCAGAACTTTGTTGGTGGCTGTGGGAGAGAGTACACTGGGGCGTCTTGCAAAGGCAGCTAAGTGCTTTACTTGAAATGAGGTGCAGCACTTGCTCTTAGCTCATTGGCCAGAGCCGATAGTGAGTTTCCACTTCATTGCAGGGGGCCAGGGAGTATAATCTTACTGTTTTAGTCTGTTTGAGTTGTTATAACAAAATGTCATAAACTGGATGGTTATAAACAATAGAGATTTGTCTTTCATAGCTCAAGAGCCTGAGGAGTCTAGAATCAAGGTATCTGGATTAGATGTCTGGTGAGGATCTGCTTCCTGGAGTGCGATGGAACTTTCTTGCTGTGTATTCCTGTGGTGGGAGGGAAAGGGGGTTTCTCTGAGGCCTTTCTGCTAACAGAATTAATCTCATTCATGGTGAGCAACCTTCTCATAACCTAATTGCCTCCCAAAGACCCACTTCATTATATCATCATCTTGCAGTTAGGATTTTGACACACAGGTTTAGGGAGGCACAAACATTCATAGCACAGTCTTTACTGTATGTTCAGAGGATAGGGGAGCCAGTAATGTTGGTGAGTAGCACTAATAAGCACATAATCATAGCTACTCTTTTTTCTTTTTTTGGTTGTGCTGAGGTTTGAGTCCAGAGCCTCATGCATAGCAGATAGGTGTTCTTTCTACCTCTGAGTTACATTTCCACCCCAATAGCCATTCTGTCACACACTTCCTATGTATGTGACCATGTATGTTAAATACAGAACCATAGTTCTATGAATAGGTTTTATTATATTCAGTCTGAGAAAACAGGTTAACCAGGTTAGGTAGTTTTTCAAAGGTCATATAACTAGTAGGTTACATGAGTCTGAAACCCAGATCAGACTTGACACCACAACACTTGCTTTTTTTTTTCCTGACTTCTTAAGAGGGTTTTGCTATGTAGTTCTTGGATTCATTTAGTAGCCCAGGCTGGACTTGAACTCGAAGTGATCCTTCTGCCTCAGCCTCCTAAGTGCTGAGATTACAGGCATGCATCACCATGCCTGCTAAAAGCCTTGCTTTTAAAATATTATTCTTTGAGGAAGAGTAATGAATATCTCCAATCTTCAGGCAAAACTGACCTTCATCAGCTCATGTACAAGCTGTAGGGCAGCCAGGAGAAACTGGCAGGTTTCTGTCCTGCTATTCTGCTCTACCCCTCTGCTATGAATAGAATATGACCCTGCGCCCTACTTCACCCCCCTCCTTTTAGCATTTGAACTTTCAAAATGAATTAATACCTTCAATAACTCAGGTTTTAGCCCTTTTTCCTGGATCAAGCCAGCCTCTGCTGTCTTCCTCGCTTTTAAACTCCTGTTACATTCTTCTTATCCCTTTCTTTGCAGATGTCAAATATTGTCTAATTAGGATAGGTTGCTGGGAAGCATTGATTTTCATTGGCATGGCAAGGCACAAAAATATTACCCTTGGTGGTAAGGTTATTTTAAAAGTCAGTGCTTACTAGAAAAAGAGATTTAATGCAAGCTATATAAATGCAGATATGTAAGGATTTACAAGGTGGGCTCACAGTGGCCACCCACAGCGTCAGGTGTGGGAGAATGTGAAAGGTCAGTCTGCGAACTGGAGAGCTGAAGGATCCAGTCAAAGTCCTGGAGCTCACTGCAGTGGCCGTGTGAGTCCGTATCAGAAGGCCGGAGGGTCTGCCATGGAGGCTGAATGGTCTGCACTGGAAGCCAGGAGACTCTGGCCGGCCGAGGTGAAGGCAAAGACAAGAGCTCCTCCAAAGAAACAGACACGAGGTTTCCTTCTTGGTTTCTCTTTCATTCCACTCAGGCGACAGCCGATTGGTGTCACTCTCACCCGGGATGGGTCTTCTGTCTTCAGTGAATCCCCTCGGCCACCCCAGAACTAAGCCCATCCAGTTTAGTCAGGTGTTTCTTAAACTGACACCATTAGTTAACTACCACAGTTAACTATCATATCCCATTTCGAATACAACTCTCCTGGCCAATATAGATGTGAAACTCAAGGTGGTCACATAGGAAAGGAGTTTGGGGGAGGCAAAGATGTGACTGAATCCATTCTGGGGAGAGGACAAGGTTCCAAAATTAAGAGTTTAGGCTACTGCAGCCCCGATACCATAGTCTTCAGATCGGTCCCCCCCGGCATGACACAAACTGGTCTGTATCCCTTAGTGATAGTCAAGGAGGCAGCAGCCTAAGGGATTGGAGCAGGATCCATTTCAACACTGCATCAGAGACTCCATGTGTCCATCCAATCCCCGTTCCATCTTTGGAACACAATCCTGATTCTTGTTCTTGATATTTTGCTCCTTGGATAAAAACTGAATTTTCTAACCTACCTTGCAGGCCACATGAGTAAGTTTTAGTCTATAAGATATAAGAAGATGTAGTAGGAAGCACTCCAGAAGGGCAACCTTAGAAGGTGACTCAGCTAAAAGGTGAACCCCCTTTTCACCCTTTACCCTTTATCTTTGGCCTAGAATGCAAATATGATGATTAGAGTTTCAGCAACTATTTTGAATGGAAACCACATATTTGAATGGTAGAGCAGGAAATTTAAAGGATGCATAGTTTTTTGATGACTGAACTATAAAGCTAAGTCAGAAAGAAATTCAGTCCAGTGGATCTAGGGTTCCTGGGCTGAAACTTTGGACTAGGCCTAAGCTAGTTAGAGAAATGCACTCTCCTATTATTTCAAAAGTAGACACATGACCAACCAGAATCCAGGCCTCAGCTTTACAAAGTTGTCAGGCTGGACCTGCTGATGGCCACTGAAGGAGACAGTTTCTCCCAATCATTTTATTTGAATCCTGGATCAAGCTTTGCTGAAGTTAGATCTACTCCTAGGCTTTTTGCTTAAGGGTGCCAACATCTTCTCTGTTAGGCCAATTTAAGATCTCAGTCACTTATATCCAAGTGAGTTTGAAGTGATACAGAGGCTTAATTGGTGCCTCTACTTACACACCTGCCCCTGAACTGGTCTTGGTCCCTTGATATCCCAGGATCGTTTCTGCTCTTATTACACAAGTGCAACAGGTTGAAAGGCTGTGCCTATCTGTGAAGCACCTTGGGGGATACAGTATAACCGGGTGTCATGGCTTATGTCAGTGGCCCCCAAGCCTCATGAATTTTGGGCTGGACCAAATCTAGCATTTGTGATTGGTTTGTTTTCTAGCCCTCGGATTGGTGATGTGAGTGCTACACCCAGCTAGGAGTGAAGCCAGGATACCATAAAATGGCGGGAAGAAGGTGTGTCTCTCTCTTGCCGGTTTCCGCCTTGCTGTTTGCAGCCACCATGAACTTCGGCCCTGCCACGCCACCCTGCCTTGGAGCCAGCTGAGTATGGAATGAAACCTTCAAGAACTGTAATAAATAAACCTTTCCTTCTTAACTTTGGGCATCAGGTATTTTGTCTCAGTGCCGAGTAAAAAGTAACTAAGACACTGGGCCTAGAAGGAAGATGAGAGTCAGGATGCCATGGATTCTGTAGCCGTTCTTGCCAAATGATCCTGCGATCCTGTTTTCTGTGGCCAGAGTTTTCCTTAATGCCACATGGATTGGCTCAGACAGTTGCTCTGCATGATCTTCCTCTGCAGCCTCTAGCAACTCAGGATCCATGAGGCTCCGAGTGACCTGGCTCCTGCCTCACTGCTAACTCTATCTCAGTCCCGGCCTGCCCCAGCTCCTTTCCCACTAGCGCTTGGCTTTGGGTAGCTCCTGCTCTATGAGGGCCTTTCTGGCCCTGGGACTCTCCTTTATCTCAGTTCTTCTCAGGCCAGCTCCTTCTCATCCTCCAGAAGCCTTCTAAGCTTCACTTCCTCAGAGCGGCCTCCCCAGAATAGCCTCTGTAACAAAGGCCCTCCCTGTACACTTTATCAGAGGGCTAAAATAACTGTTTGCTCTCTGTTTGGGCTGCTTTCCACTCTAAAATGTAAACTCTAGGAGAGGAAGTTTGTCTGTTCTATTCTGTCTGCTATATCTTCCTTGCTGGGCCTGGCATTCAGTAGGAATTGAAAGAATTTACATGATTGATTCATTGATTAAGGTCTTGTGTATGTAAGATAAGTGCTGTAGCATAGAGCTACAGTCCCAGCCCTTTTAAATTTTTCTTTTTGTTTTGAGACACAGTAGTTGCGCAGGCTGTCCTTGATCTTTTGACTCTTTTGTCTCAGCCTTCTGAGGTGCTGGGATTATAGGCATGTACTGTTATATCCAGTTTAAAGAGTTTATTGAGTGAATGAGTGAAAGGAGTGTCCCTTAAGACAGTCTGCAGACACTGGAAAGTTAAAATGCTATGTAGCATTAAAAAAGGCTGCCAGGGCCTGCTGGGAAATGTCCACTCAAGGGGATTCTGGCCATTCAGGTTTTCCCCTAGCCCCTGAACTGTGCATAGGAGAGCAGGGCTGTAGTTTTGTTCCATTTCTCACGTGCTGCATGCCAGTGGACTGAAGCACAGGGTACCCAACAGTGGAAGTGTGAGGATGGGATCTGTGAGAAGCTGCATCAAACTGGGGATAGAGCTGCTCTCTTCACTGCACCCGCCTGTCATACAATCATTTATCATGGTAACTGCCTTGGTGTCCATTTCTAGGTCTAACATAAATTGAAAGAGTTGCTTGAAAGCTGATGGACACTCTGTTGAGAATGTCCTCTTCCTGTTTGGGTGTTGGTGAAACAGTCTGCTTGTCCCTTATTCCACTGACTCAAAGTGCAACACCTGCTGGGTATGGTAGCACAGGCCCGTAATTCCAGTAACAGGGAGGCTGAAGCAGGAGGATTGCCGTGAGTTTAAGGCCAGCCTGGGCTAAATAATGAGACCCTGTCTTGAAAAAAAAAAGTCCAACAGCCAATAACCATGATAAAACTTAACAGTTAATACCAGTCACATAAATCTACCGAGTGATACAAATATGGTGAATGTTTTCAGTTTTAAAAATAATTATAGTAAAAGACGTACTGTCATTTATTTCCCTCAAAATACTCCTCCTTACTTTGAACACACTTACTCCACACTTCTTTCCACTTTCTGAAGCAGTTCTGAAAGTTTTCTTTCATGAATATCTTTAGTTGTGCTAACATGACTGCTTCAATGTCACAAATCCATTCAAAACAGTTACTTTCCATGGTCATTTTGACTTTGGGGAAGAGCCAGAATTAGGATGGTGCCAGATCTGGTGCATAAGGTGGATGAGGACACACGGTGATGTTTTTGCAAGCCTGCGTTTCTGCTGGAGGTTACTCAGCAGCAGCATTCACTCAATTTTTGATCACAACTCATAAAGATACTCTCTGGGACCTGTGAGCAGTAAATTTCTTCTCATTGTATCATATCTGATACATACACCCAAACCTGGCTGTGTGTGTGTGGGTGAGAGAGAGACAGAGACAGAGACAGAGAGATGTTTCAAGTCCAAACTAGAAAGAAACCATAACCATAGTTCCAATCTACACTAGGAGCAAAGCTCCCTTGTGTGCATCCATCCTATAGAGTTTACATCTCAAGCCTGACATGTCTCTAGTTACATTCATGTCTCTGTGACATAATCCAGTGAAATTTAAAATGCCAGAAGATTGAAGACTAAAAGAATTTGCTGCCTAGTCACGGTACCCTAACACCCCAGGAAGGGGCTTCCTTGCCTTTCGTAACAGCATTTAGTTTAAATTCTCCCTGGAAGGTGTAATGGGGAAGCTGCCATCAGAGCTCACTCACAGGCACCTAGGTGACTCAGCAGCCCTGAGTCAGAACCAGAATGGACACCGAGAGGGCAACACTGAGCCTTTAGACCTGTACACCCTCCCCTGCACACCCATGCACGAACACACCAATGGCCTCTTACAATAGGGCACAGTTATGCACTGTGTAACATTTTAGTTAACACCAGACCAAATTTCTTTCTTTCTTTCTTTCTTTCTTTCTTTCTTTCTTTCTTTCTTTCTTTCTTTCTTTCTTTCTTAACATTACAACCTGAAAGTTTATTCATTGTCTAAATTGCATGGGTTTAAATCTGTCCTACCCTATTTGATATAGAGTAACTCTCC
This sequence comes from Hydrochoerus hydrochaeris, assembly GCA_004027455.1. Taxonomy (NCBI): domain Eukaryota; kingdom Metazoa; phylum Chordata; class Mammalia; order Rodentia; family Hydrochaeridae; genus Hydrochoerus; species Hydrochoerus hydrochaeris. Next base: position 21,394 of record PVLA01009259.1, on the reverse strand, counting down.
TCCCCTTGCACACACACACCACCTTCTCTTTCAAATAAGATGCATAGTGTCTTCGAAGAACTCAAGAAGTCAGGGAGAAGCCAGGCCTGGTTCTATATTCCTGTAATCCCAGCACTCGGAAGGCTGAGGCAGGAGGATTGCCTGAGTTTGAGCCAAACTGGGCTATATAGTGAACTCAAGATCAGTTTTCTCAAAAAGAAAAAAAAAAAGCAATAACAAAGAAATCGGGGAGAAAATTCACAGCGAGTATACGACAGAAGCTTAGGGTCTCATTGTGTCATAGGAAAGCTCCTCCAACCCTGAAACTCAGCTACTAGTCACAAGGAAATAAAACTGCATGTTCTCTGCACTTGGAGCGTCCACCCAGTCCTGGGCAACTAATTGGAATCATGCATTTTCCATTTCTTCATGACCTCCAGTTAAAGTTTGAACACTTGGCAACTACGGAGTTCCAGCCACGTGGCCCCTAGCAGGCTGAAATCAGCACAGCTGTCCACAGAGGCGCCTTGTCAAGCTCCTCCCCTCCCCGCCTCACCCAAAGATCTGCACAGACCACATTTCTGATGGTGATACCCTAAGTAGATAATGGAACTGAAAATTACAACCACCTTGTCACTTCACAGCTGTCGTAAGGTGCATGAAGCAGCATACTAGGTGTTAGTGGTGATGCTGATGTAAACAAACCTACTGCTCACGCAGTCCTGTAAAATATAATACAATTAGGCACAGTACATACTACTGGATAAAGATAATAAACAACTGTTACTGGCTTATGTGAGTAGTATACTTTTTATTGTTATTTTGGAGTATACACCCTCTACTTCTAAAAAGGTTACTGTAAAAGAGTATGTCATATTATGCTGGAAACATCTTCCTGCATCGACTGTTCATTGTGTTTCTTGATTATATCAAGAGGCTGTGGCAAGAGACTGGCCTGTCCCATCTAGATTGCACAGATACACTCTGATGATCGCACAAGGATGAAATCATCCAACAGTGTGTGTCTTAGAACGTGTCTCGTTAGGCCATACAAGGCTGTATCTTAAAATACAGACAAGGAAGCTCAAAGGAAAAATTCCTCCTTTTAAAGTTTGCTGTGCTCCCCAGCACATGCCATCCTGCTTTCCCAGGTTGTGACACAATTGTGATCTGGTTTTCAAAAAAACACGATTCTTCTTAAGTGTCAAGTTTACAAAACAATTAAATTAGGAATTGATTTTAAAAGAGTCATCACAACATTTCTATAAACAGAGAGGTATTCAAATGTTCTGATTTACAAACAACCTTTCAGGAAAATATAATAAATATAATTAATAGAAAGAGGGGGGTAGACAGGTGTGATTTGTGTGAGCACAATGCATCTGCTCTTTGTAAACTTTGCAAATACTTCTTCAGCCCCTCTGCTATACTCTGTGTGTTGTGATTATTTGTTTTCATGTGTTGTCATGCTCTGTGTGTTTGTTTGTTAGAGTCCCTAGATGACAGGGAGCACAACATAGTTGTATCTCCAATACCCAACAGGTTCACTGGCAATTGGATTCATGTCTTAGTTGCTTTTATCTTTAGCAACTAATTTAGGGACCGATGTTCAGGGCATTCAGAAAATGTTTGTTGAATTGAAAGAGCTAAATATAAGTCCCCCTTAGAAATAGTGTGGGTTTTTGGGCTAATAAAAACACTTTCATTCAAATAATTCCTTAAAGAATTATTTAATGCTCCTAGTCACAAGGTATCTGTAGGAACTCTAACTTCCCACCACTGGCCGGTTTGTTTATCACATGCTTGTTATGTGCCTGGAACTGAGCTAGGAGATGAAAATATAGTGAGCAAGGCACCTGGGGCTTCTTCCCTTGTGAAGCTTATAGTCAAGGGACAGAAAAATAAGAAACAGACAACAGTTGCATGCTAAGTGCTGGCAGGGTGGAGTGCAGGCAGGAGAGGAAATGATGTTTACCAAAAGACAAGAAGAGGTTGACCAGACTGTGCAGATGACAGAAGGGGCCTGAGTGCAAGAAACTGAGTAAGGTTTGGCCTAGCCAGAACATCGAAAGGCAGAGAGAGGAGAGACATGTGATACAGGGTGGCCAGAGTAGGTTGGGAAAGGCTGTATCTGTGGTGAACTGGGAGTAAATCCCGAGGGAAGGTGAGGGACAGTATATAAGGGGCTCTGGCCACGACATGAAGAATGAGTTGGAGAGACCAACTAGGGTCTGTTGAGATAAATGTCCACATAAACATTTTATCATGGAAGTAAACGAAGACCAGCCAGATAAGAAAAAGTACAATCTATTTATTAAGATCCTGCTATATTGGGGGAATGAGTCACCTTCCCTAGCATGTTAGTAGGACTCCAAGGCCATTAGGAGAGTGAGCAAGCTGTGTAGTGGAAAACAGGAGAAGGTCTCTGATGTGCCCTGGGTGGAGGCTGCACCTGGGGTAAATGGGAACCGGGCATCTATGTGATTGGTTAGAAGGCATATTTGGCTTTCTCTGGTTGGTCCTAACTTGGAAACAGTGACAAATGTTGAGAAAGCTGTCAGGTATTCATCAAGTCTGGCCACATGAAGCTCTGCTGGAATCCAAGGTAACCTAGGTTTAGGGTACTGGAGATTCTGGGTATGGCTGAAAGTTCCTGTAAATCTCTTATCCCAGTGTCCCGTGTCCTGAAAGATGACGATATAGACTAAATAAATTGAGGGCTAATAATAAACGTTTTTGGGACCAACTCTTAGATATTCGCTCCATGATGAACATACTTATGTTCAGAGGTGAGGATTTCACCCAGAATTTTAAAATATGGAAGTCAAGATTTATTTCACTTTTAGTTACCTTTTGGGCCTAAGATACCTAGGCACAAGTGAAGAATCATAGTTTTCAGAAAAAATCAAACACCAAACAAGCAAAACAAACAAACAAACAAACAAACACCTGCTTCTAAATTCCTGACTGGTTCAGAAGAAACACAAATCATGCTTTCAATGAGTAACAGGTAATGGGTTTGGGATTTCTGTCCCTGTGGTGGTCTCTCTGTTACTTGGGTGTTACCTGGTGCTACAAGTTTGCTGGACGGTAGTACCCACACTCCTTGGGAATACTGAGCACTTCCAGAGCCAGTGTCTGTTTCCAGTGCCAGTGGGTGCTCTCAGTGCCACACGGTCGGCCCTCATAGCTGCAGGTTCTGCATCTGAGGATTCAACCATGAAGACTGAAACTATTTGAAAAAAACTGCATATGTACAGACTTTTTCCTTACCGTTACTTCTTAGCCAACACAGTATAACAATTGTTTATGTAGCACTTATGTCAGATATTGTAGGTAATATAGAGAGGGTTTAAAGTACAATATAGGGGAGGATACACGTGGGTCATATGTAAATACTATGTCATTTTATGCAACAGACTTGAGCAGCTATGGATTTTGGTATTTTCAGGGGGCATCCTAGAACCAATTCCCACTAATACCAAGTGACATCTATACTTCATGGGGACTTATGGCACCTCGGTGCATTCTACTTCCTTGGGAATCTTCAACTCTTGTTTTTCTAACATCTTTCAACTCTTATTAACTGTGTGGTGGCCAGTTCTGCTCTAGTTTGATTGGACTGAACAAATTTCCTTACTAGCTAATTGGATTCTGAATGTTTTGGGTCTTTTGCTAGCTGGCATCTCCAAGGAGTCTACTTAAACAGTCTACGACTGAAGGCAGAGGCGGGGTGTTATCTCAGAGCTACTTGGGCTGGGTTGAACTTCTAGTTAATCAATATTCAGTTGCCCTTGAGAAGGAGCTTGTTTCCTCAGAGCCTTATTTCCCTTTTTGTAAATAAACAGTTATGCCAGAAGCCTGAGTTCTTTCAGCTCTAAAATGTACAGTGAGTCCCCAGTGTAGAACGAGTTCCTTTCCAGGAGAATGTTCATAATTTGGATTCATTTGTTATCCAACAAAGTGAGTCTTATCCATACACCTGTGATACTTTGCAACTTGAATGTTCACTAGTCTCAGACTTACTGTATAAACATGTCTGTGAATTAAATTAGACAGTGCCCAAATTTCTTTGATAATTTGAAGAACACCCAGGACCCTGTCCCCAGAAAAGTACAGGAAACATTTCACTTTAATGGAGTTTATTTCTCCTTTTTCTGCCTCCAGTGCTCATGGATTAGATGGCCTCTCAAAGCTCTTTCATGTTCCTAAATTCTCTGATTTTATGGTTCTGCAAACAAAGGCATGCCCTCTTCAGCATTTTAAATCACCTTATCTCTTTCAAAGAAGCAAGGATAAAAATGGTACAGCTTTCACACTGGATATGTTCTTTCTTTGAATTATCCCTCCATCTATTTATAGTGCAGTCCCTCAGGGCATAGGCTGTCTCTGTCTTTGTGCAATGGCTAGCATGTAGTTGGATGCTTAATAATGTCTAATTATAATAATATGGATCGTGATACAATGTCATCTGTAAACATTCATAAGCTTAGGATAGATGCATAACATTTAAACCTGTACAAAGCAGTAGAGGGACAGCCGTTAAGGGAACACACAAAGAACTTCTGTTTCAGTGCTACGATGCAGGGTTAAACATTCCCAAAAGTTTATCTCTAAGAACCCATGTCTCACAGCATACAGATGTAGGTGTAGATATATATTCAAGAATTATTTGACGTCAAAATTAATCATACCGTCCTTAAAACCTTGCATTCAAAATCATCTCTTGATATTCAAGGTTAACTTTCTATATACTACCTTGGACCCTGCTATAAAGATTTGGTTTGGAAGAGATGTTTCCTAGTTGGCTGAGAATTTACCCCTGTAAGTGCTAAATCTTTTCTCCCCACTCTCTTTAACCATTCTGAACAGATAATTTTTTGAAATGTGCTGTACACAGTGTCTTCTTAAGCAGATTCTCTGGAGCATAGCTTCCTCTTACGAGCGATGATTATTATCCTGGGTTGGGTGATGGCCTTTATAAACTTTAGGCCTAGTGATCTTGCTGCACAGTAAACACTGTGTATCGTGGCTTGTTGGCCCAAACACTAACTGAATCCAGAGTATGAATTTTGATTTTTGTTAGAATTATCCAGACCTGTAGTTCGAAGAACAACCAGCTCTTCCAGCATTTGTAAGAAAGGTAGTTATTTCTTGCTATCTTGCTCTTATTTCCTCTTCCCCATCGGGAACCACTTTTATATTTTTTTAGCTGATTAAAAATTGCCAGTCCGCATTTATGAATAACATGCTTGTGCCATTGCCTCTTAGTGTCTCTCTTTTCTGCTCATGTATTGACTTCTCACCAGGGAAAATGAAGATTTAATGCTGATCTTTCCCATCTTTACCACACACGTTCACTTTCCATCCTCCCAGGACTCTTTATCATAATTTTAGTTAAATCGATATTCAGTATTTACATTATTAGGACTCTATATGCTCTCTGGAACTCAATCATGCAGAAAGCTATAATTACTTTTCTTTTCCTGCACATTTTTCTTCAAGTTAATAATTGTCTTGTTTTAAAATTTAGTTTTCTATCTACTTATATCTGTTTTAATCCATTGTCTAAATCAGTGCTCCTCAAACTATGTGTGATAATTGATTAGTTTTTAAAAAGTGTCTACTAAATATTAAAACAGAAACACTAAATCTACTGGAAGACAAGGTAGGTAGAAGTCTTGGAGACATAGGGATAGGCAGAGAATTCATGAACAAAACTCAAACTGCATGGGAAATACTTCAAACAATCAACAAATGGGACCTCATATTATTCAAAAGTTTCTGCACTTCAAAGGAAATCACCAACAGAGTGAAAAGAAAAACCACAGAGTGGGAAAGAATTTTAGCCAGCAACCCCTCAGACAAAGGACCTGTGTCCAGAACATATAAAGAATTGAAAAACATCAAGCCCCCCAAATCTAAAGACCCTCTCCAAAAATGGGCATCTGAGATGAACACACAGTTCTCAGAGAAAGATATACAAATGGCAAATAAAACATGAAGAAATGTTCACCATCACTGGTCATTTGAGAAATGCAAATTAAAACAACAGTGAGATTCCACCTCACTCCAGAAGGAATAGCTGACATCAAGAAATCAACTGATAACAAATGTTGGCGAGGCTGCGGGAAAAAAGAACACTGCTCCACTGTTGGTGGGAATGTAGACTGGTGCAACCATTATGGAAATCCATATGGAGAATTCTCAGAAGACTAGGATGGGAAGCCACATTCAATCCCACTATTCCCCTCCTGGGTATTTTCCCAGAAGAACTGAAAAGTTCATATCACAGTGATATATGTGTACCCACATTCATAGTGGCACAATTTGTGATAGCTAAATCCTGGAAACAACCAAAATGCCCATCAACTGCAGAGTGGATGAAAAGATGTGGCATTTTTATACAATGCAATATTACTCAGCTATAAAAAAAGGGTGATCTTGAGGCCTTAATAGGTAAATGGAGACAACTTGAAACTCTCTTCATAAGTGAAATAAATAAGAATAATACTTATAAATATCATATTGTGTCTCTAGTGTAAAAAGTAAATAAAAACTACAAGTGTAATAAAACCAAAATGTGTAATTGCTATTGTAAAAAAGAGAGGAAAAGAAAGTGCTCTAAGGATATAACTGCATGTATGTTTGAGTGTGTAAAATAGATGCCATATTGCTGAATCTTTATTGGATCTTTGAGCAGAACTGTTTGTAGTCTGACTGTTTGAATGTTTACTATGTACCCTTTAACTTTGTAACTTGAACAACTGCATCCAGGATGACAGTATGTAATTTATAAACTACTGATTTCTTAGTGGGGCTTTTTCTCATTTTCCTTTTTTTTTCTTTCTTTCTTTAAGAATTCTGTATTGTTGCTACCCTTTTTTTCTGTTTTACTTTTTTTCTTCTCTTTAAATAAAATTTTAAAAATGTATAATTGCTATTGTAAAAAAGAGGAAATAGGAAGCGCTATAAAAGATATAGGTGCATGTATGTTTAGGTGTGTGGGATTGATGACCATATTTCTAGGTTCTTGTTGGATTGTTGAACAGATCTGTTTGCACTCTCACTACTTGAGTGTCCACTTTGTGTGCTTTAATTTTGTAACTTGAAAAACTATTTCTAAAAGAACAATATGTAATTTATCAACTAGTGATTTCTTACTGTTTATCTTCTTTTCTTGAAATTCTGTAATATTTCTATCCTTTTTCTGTTTTTTTCTCTTTAAATAAAAAAAAATAAAAAGTGTCTAATGTTATAGACACATGCCTCCATTAAGTGCAATGAGATACCTTTCTGGAGCACACCTGTCAGATGGCACCTGTTGGCCACACTTGGTGTGGCCCATTTCAAGTCTTTTTAAATTTTTACTAGTCCATGTTTGCAGTGCATGATGATCACACCATGGTGAGCTGGTAGAGATATGTAACACATCTTAATTATTCTTACTCTCCACTGAGTCTCCTCTTCCTCCATCCCTTGGTTCTCTTCCCATTTGCAAAAGATTTATCTCTCTGTTTCTCATCTTTTATTTTGCTCTTTTATTATTTTACTTTGGGCTTCTCATATAAGGGAGACCCTGCAATTTTTAAAATAAATTTTGTTTAATTAAATTTTGTTTTAATTAAATCAATTATTTGTTTTGAGACAGGGTCTCACCATATAGTTCAGGCTGGCCTTGAATTCACTATGTAGCTGAGGCTGGCCTCGAATTTTGGCAATCCTTCAACCTCAGCCTCTTGAGTGCTGGGATTATAGGTGTAACCACCATACCCAACAACCCTGCAATATTTAAGCCTTTGAATAAAAAAGTGAAAAAAGGAGAAGAGTACAGAGTACTCCCAGTACAGAAAAAAAGTAAATAAATGTAAAAAGACATATTTCTTTTTTTACGTTAGTCTCTTGACTGCTTATTTGGCTGAGTGTAGAAGTTTTGGTTAGAGCTCATTTTTTTTCAGAGTGTTTTTCTGTCCTTCAGCTTCCAGTATTGCTGTCAAGAAACCTAAAACCACCAGGTGTGGTGGCACATGCCTGTAAACCCAGCACTCAGGGGGCTGAGGCAGGATGATCACTGAGTTCGAGGTCAGCCTGGGCTACATAGTGAGACCTCGTCTCAAAAACCCAAACCCAAACCAAACCAAAACAACAAACAAAATGGAACTTAAGACCATTTTGTTTCCAGAATCTTTTTATGTGACCTGTTTTTATTACTAAAAGCTCAGAAGCTTTTTCCTTTGATCCCAGTCTTGTGTATTTTACATGATGCAGATTTATTTCCAGCCATTATTTTGGCCATGTGCTGAGACTTTTTAGTTTTGGTGATATTCTTACATCATTGATTTCATTTTCTGCAATGTCTGGATCTTCCTAGGCCCCCAAAGGGCACTCCTTGGGCAGAAGGTCTGGCTTCCAGCTAGTGCTGTTGGGAAGTGGTGGAAACTTCAAGAGCCAGGACTAAGTGGGAGGTGGTTGGTCACTACGGGTGTGCACTGAAGGGGGTTGTAGGACCTCAGTCTTTCCCTCTCCCTTCATTTCACCTCTAAGCCATGAGATGAGTGGCTTTGCCCTGCCACACCCCTGCCATGATGTTCTGCTACAGGTCCAAAACAACAGGGCCACAAGCCGAATCTTTAAAATTGTGAGCTGAAGTAAAGTTACTTTTATCTTAGCTATTGTTATTATGACAGAAAGCCAGTTAGCAGAATTCACTCATTTTCCTTTTGTAGAAGTACTATTATTTGGATGTTGACATGGTAGATTTGGCTTTCATTTGAGGATTTGCCAGGTTTTTTTCTTTTTTCTTTTTTTTTAGATTGAGACAGTGCAGTGAAATTGGTACAGAACTTCACAGTAGGTTACCGGGATAATAGTAATAGATACCATAGTATATCTCATTTTCTTCACAATAGTTGTTCTTTCACTCAGGTATAGCAAAATCAAAGGAAATACAGAACATTATAGAACTTATCCAAACAGAATATTGAATAGAGCAATACCATTAATCAGAACAAAGCAAAACAGTGATAAAAATATTTGCCTTCAAAGAGATGGTGGAAGGAAATCTCCCTTATTTGCTATAAAATTGCATATAGTCAACTTCGCAAGAGATGCTCAGATCTCTGGCTCCCACTTGCTAATGGGGGGTTGGGGGAGATGGATTTTTGATTCTCAGCTGGAGCACCTGTGGGCTTACAGCCATTTACCAGGGAGGTGAACTGGTTGCTTGGTTTCCCAGTACCCTAAGTTCCAACATGGCTTGGATTTCAGGAAACGACGATGGTTCTCACCTTGGGGTGGCTATGGCTTCCCATTCCATAGCCACTTACCAGGGTGACGAGCTGGCTGTTTGGTTTGCCCGAGTAACTGATCCAGGTTTTTTTTTTTTTTTTTTTTGTCTTTTTGAGATGGGGTTTCACTGTGCAGTTCAGGCTGGCCTTGAACTCACTCTGTAGTCCTGTCTGGTCTCAAACTTGCAGCAATCCTTCTACCTCATCCTTCTGAATGCTGGGGTTACAAGTGTGTGCCATCACACCTGGCTTGGATTTTTCATGTAGTAGTAGATTTGATTCTGTTTTCCCGAATGCAAATTTAGGACTCAGCATTCTCTAGAATGCTAAATTCCTTTTAGCTGTCAAAATTATGTGTTATCATCTCTTGTTTCATTCTCTGCATCCCAGAGAATTTGTACATTTCCATGGTAATTTTAGTGGGGTTTTGGAGGGAGCAAAATTAAACATTTAGCCAGCTTTCTGTCACTGTGACAAAACACAGTAACCCCCGTTTTATGAACATTCTGACTGAGAACTTTCATAGATGTGAACGGACCTTGCATTACAACACTTATAGATGTGAACCAACCGTGGCAGAAGCACAGCGGTGCTGCTGTGCGCTCACTGCGCAGTGTGATAGAGCACAGCAGTGCAGCGCACAGTCAGAGCCCAGCACATCCCGAAGGAGGAGGGAAAGTTGCAGTGATATGCGGGGCGCAACTGGGAAGCACAAGCAAGAAGCATGGAAGCAAAAATAAAAATAATTGAGAGATTGGACCAAGGCCGAAAGACCGGAGATGACACTCCTTCTCTTGACATGTTCAAACAGTGGCACAATTCTAAACAATAAGGACAAGATTGTGTAACATATGAATCTTTTCTATGCTTTCCATTGTATATTTTTGTGAAAAGTATGTAAGACTCACTTTGTTGGACTTGCTAACAAATTCGATTTACGAACACTCTCCCAGAATGGAAGTTGGGGACTTACTGTACCTGAGACAATCAGCTTAAAAGGTTGGAAAGTTTATTTTGAGTCATGGTTTCAGAGGTTTCAGTCCTTGCTCACTTGTCCCTGTTGTTTTGGGCCTGTGGCAAAGCAGAGCATTGTGGCAAGGAGGCTCACTCTCCTGAGGGCGTGGCTTCCATGACCTATTTCTTCCAACTAGGCCTTTCCTCCGGAAGTGGCACCACCTTCCAAAAACACTGCAGGCTGGGGACCAAGCCTTTAGTACATGACCTCTGGGGGATAGTCATAAAAACACGTGTTCAATCTACCATATTTACAAGTACTCAGTTTCTATTTCTTGTTGTTCTCTAGTTGCCAGGGGTTCCTTCTCTTCAACCAAGTAACACAAAAGTTGGGGAGGTAGCTATTGGATCCCCAAGGCCTTGATTCCAGCACAACCAACATCTCTCAGTAGTAGAGTGACCCTGGGCAAAGCACTTAATGTTTCAGAAGTTCAGTTTTAATCTGTTTGAAGGGAGAAAAATAATACCTGTCCCATGTGACTGGTGAGTGCTGAAGATGATACCTCAAGTACACAACCATTATTCCATAAATCACACCTGGTACACTGCTGCCGGGGTTTCAGCTGTTCCTCTTCCCCCTTTTTCTACCCACAGGTCATTGATAGCAGGGATGAGGAACCTTTTAGAGCTGTCAGTGTCAGCCTGCTGCAGCATGTGTGCCATGGGTTTGTCACCACTGGTCTATAGACTAGAAAATTGCATTCCCATGCAAGTTTGACTGAAGTAAGACTCCCAGGGGGCTCTTCCAAGCTGTAATAAGGAAACATTATTTCATGGACTTTGTGGCATCTAGTTTGGCTTCCCTGCTCATATATTGGCTTCAGGTATTCACCCCAGAGTAAAGCGGGGCCTTTCTGCAAACTGTAGATCTCATACTGAACCTTCTGCACCTTCGTGATAAGCACCATCTATGGAAAGATGTCAAAGTATCTTCTTGGACTTCTAATCTTGTGCCCACTTCACTGTGTCCTTCAGGCCCAAGCTCTTCTTTACTTCTCTTACTCTTAAGTTCTCTGCCAACTCTGCAGAGTCTAAGCCAAAGTTGCTCTGCCTTCAAGGGTCAGTGTGGTTTTCACCATTTCTAGGAATGAAAAGATCTCAAATAGTACTTTAGTTCACACATAATTAAAGAATAAAATTATTGAATTGAGGAATTTAACAATGTAATTATCTTGGAAAACCTTCAGAGTTCTACTCCTCCCCCCAAGTAATAGTATTTACTTGGCATTGTCCTTAAAAGTCTGGTAGGGAAATTATAAGCAGAAGGCTGTGAGTGCTCCAGTTCTCTTCTGTGTGCTTACAGATTGCTCAGTGCACCCAGGAGGAAAGCAGTCTGCCTTTAACAATGTCCAAGGCAGGCACAGGCAGCTTTGAAACTTTTCTAATCAGTCTAGCAATAATATTTCAGTCACATTTTTGGGTGCTCATTGCGCTTCCTAAAATGCAAACTATGCACATGCTGTTTCCAGCCAAATGAAGACAGGGCAAGCTTTACATGTCTAATGAAGGCACAGCTCAAAAGATTAGGAACAAAGCATTTTGGTCACACCAACATGCACTTCAGGCATGTGAGGGCAGGGACTCCTGTCCATCCGGCAATAGGTTCTGTCAGTCTCAGCTTTTATCCTGGTTGCTCCTGCAGGAATCTGGATTAACATAATGAGGGTGTTCATGAACCAGCTCATTATCATTTTAGAAACTTCAGGGCCAAATCAAACACCAGACTTTATGTTCAAGCTGTACCACTGACAGACAAGAATTTAATGAACTATTTTCTGCTTACAGATGGAGGTTGAAGTTGTATTCACATGCTCTAAATGTCAGCCTGCCTCTTTAGACTAAGCGAAATGAAGAAAAGACAAAACATGACGCACTTAACCTTGTTATGGTCCCTAAAATAAGGAGATTCAGTGTCTGGTAGCATATCTTAATCCTTCTCTTGGCCTCACTGATGGAGGAGTAGCCAAGATATGAATTTTGAGTTTGGAGGAAATTATCAAAGCAAGTCATAAATATCTGAGTAGTGCTATAATTTCAAATTTAAACAGCAATCAAACCTCTAGGTTTCAGGTGAGAATTGGACTCTGAAGATGGTTGCTCTCTGGAGCTACAGTTAGTAAATTTAATGCTCATGGGTTGCAGTCAATTCTGTGTCCTACGTATGTATTTTATCTCTCAATACATTTTCATGTCTTACCAAAAGAAAGTAAAGCATCTATAGCAGTCTTCTGGAAAGGTCAAAGGAAACTGACAAAGCAAGATCAAAATTCTAAAGTTGACATTGATGAACAGGTGATGGTGTTGAGCAGCCTTATCATTATTAAATGGAATAGGAAGCTATTATATGCATAGGAGCCCAGAGTATAATTGTTCACAAGAGTTAATCGCCCTCATCCAGTCACATTTCTTGAAGTGCCCTCTGGATGCAAGTTATCACTGCTCTTGGACACTGGCTGTTCCTTTCTTCAAGGGCAACAGACTCGGGATGTGGAGCAACCCTGGACTTTCATTGGGGTTGACAAGAAGGACAAAGCAGAAAAGCACCCTTGCCCACCTGAGTTTTATTTATGTTGTTCAACACAGCAGTAGTTTCATTGGTCATGACTGACCCATGAATATATTTTAAAAATGCTCTCTGTGTTAAAGGGCTTTATTCTCATCTGCAGAGACATAGCAGGTTTTTGTATTCTGAGTAAAGTGGATTTAGTTGTTTAGTGCTTAGAGCCACATGTGGTCAGGGAGATTATTGAATATCTGGGTTGATTGATTCATAGCCTCATGGTGATAGGAAAGGCACAAGAGAGAGATAATGATGACAAGCCAAGTGTGTCCACCCCACTCATCAACACCCTGGGAGAACAGTCCACTGTGGACCTTGCTGTCTCTGCAGCCGCGGAAGTCCCCTGACTTGTCTTGGTGTGACTCTGCTTTCACCTGGGAACTGAACCCAAACAGGCATCAAGTTTTATCTGTCAAAACCACAGGTTTCTCCTTTCTTTGTTTCATGAAACTGAGGAAAGTAGTTGCTATTTATCTAGTGCCTGTTCTGGCCAGGAATGTGGTACTCATTTTGTTCATTTGAATTCAAATCTTTGTATCCTCAAGGTGGATTTTATCATTTCCATTTTGCACACCAGGAAAGCAGAGTGGTGGTGTGTCCAATATGTTTAAGTAGTGCAGGTAGAGTTTGAATCAAGGTCTGTCTGATTCATTCTCTTTAGTGTGTGTGTGTGTGTGTGTGTGTGTGTTATGCATATGAAATTAGAACCTGACTTTATACATAGAGGAATTCTAGCTTCCTCAAAAGTCAAACATAGGTTAACCATATGACACAACAACTCCATTCCTGATTATATACTTCAAAGAATTCAAAGGAGAGACTCAGGTATTTGTACACCAATGTTCACTGCAGCATAAGTCACAGTGGCCAAAGTGTGGAAAGAATTCAACTGTTCATCAACTGAGGAATGGGTAAGCAAAGTGTGGTATATACATGCAATGAATGTCATGCCATAAAAAAAGAATGAAGTTTTAATATCTGCTACCACCTGGATGAGCCTTGAAAGTGCTATGCTAAGTGAAAGAATCCAGGCACAAAGAGGCAGATATTGTGTGCATCTACTTACTTGCAGCTCAAATAGGCAGATTTGTAGTGACAAAAAGTAGAGCAGAGAAGGAGAAGCTGAAGGAGAAGGAATACAGAGTCAGTGAGCTCGTTTTGGGGTGACTAAAATTTTGGACATAGTGGTGAGTACTGAGCATAGTACATATGCTCTGTACTCCTTATAGTGATTAAAATGGTAAACTTAACATTGTGAATGTTTTATGACCAAAAATAAAAAGTCTAGTGTGAAGAAAAGGATCAAGTGGATGTAGACACTGTCACCTACCACTTTTATGAATTGAGCAAGTGACTTAGTATCTGTGAGCCTCTGTTTTCCCATCTGGGAATTGGAGCTGATAATGTCTAAGACACTCAGCTGGTGTGCATTGTAAGTTACTTAGTCACTTCCAAGCACAGAGTGTGAGTACTCTCCATGCCATGTGACAGTGGAGGTGGTCAGAGTGGAGACAAGTTATTGTTCCTTAGCTCTGAAGGTCTGTACCACAAGGGCTTATACAGCAGGGACCGTGCAGAGCCTCATCACATGCACTGATGAATTGTTAAATGGTTACTGAAATTTTGTTCTTGTTTTGGACAAACTTTTTTTTTTTCAACAGAATGCCAACGAAGGACCAGGTGTTTGAGCAATGAGGCTGTGGTAAGTTAAATGAGCCTTCTTTGGACTCCAGATGGGAGCACAAAGCTGTTTGAAACCCCAATGGTCTTTTCTTGTTGATTTTCACATGACTGAAAAAATGATTCAACCACAGGACAGAGCACAGGACAGAGGAGCTGCTGATCTGTGCTTGCTGCCAACTCACTGCTGTTATTTGGGAAAAGAAAAGATGTTAGAACAAGAACGTGTAACCCTGGAAAGCAGTGGATTTGTGCTGGAAACCTCTGTAAAGGCCATTAGTGATGGCCTTGTGGAAGCCATGTGCTAATTACAGGGCCCTTAGGGCCACTTCCTTCAACTGGGTAGAGATGCCATAGCTTTAGGAAACAAGTCTACGGTGTGAGAACTGGAGAGGTTAAAAAGACTTCCAGAGAGCACATGAGTGCTTCCATTAGGCTGTTTGGTTTCTGTGCTCCATAGAGTGAATGATCAGTCCCCCCACCTCATATATAATAAATCTGCATTCAACACACGTTAACATTTTCTTGAATAAGTTATGCCAAATTCTTATGGGTATTGACTGCAGCCCTCTAATAAAGCACAGCTGTAGACCTGGAAACTTGTCCTTTGAACATTTGGAAGCATCTCTGCAGGCCCCTTCCTTTGCTTAGAGACACATATGGCCACTGAAAAATAATGTGCTTTTGTATTTAACCCTTCAGGTCTGTAAAGGGAATGTTGTGTGGAGTTGAGCTCTGATTACTGTGGTGGTTTCTCGGTGATCTGAACACACCCCCGCACTTAGCCTTAGCCCCTGCATACCCTCTGTGCCCTGGGACAGTAGGGCCTTGAGAGATCACTAACAATTCCTTCAGAAATTTTTTTGTTCAGCTGGAAGTAAACGGGTTTTCAGGTGGAATTTAGGGTTTCACAGAGGCCACATGCATAATGCCTGTTGAAACTAGGCATTTTGTATATAAAGCTGACTAATCAGTCCAACCACTAGTAGATAACTGTTGTTATGTTTTAATGTATAACTTGCCAGGCTTCTTTCAGTGCTTGGATATTGATTTTTCTTATTCTTTTTCTTTTGCAAAAAGAGATTCATACTGCACTTAATTTTTAAATTTCCAACTATCAATACATTCTGAATATTTTTCTCTATAATTTTTTGGCTTAAAATTTTAAATTTTGATGGACACATCTCTTCATTTTAAATCAGTAAAGAGAAGTTACTTAGAAATCTCTAAGCTCATGCTCAACAAATGTATTTTCTCAGATTGAATCCTTTTGAGTATCAAAGACCATTTTACTAGACTTTTTTTAATTTCATGAAAAAATAAAACTTTTAGTATAAGTGAAACAAATCAGCATATATGTTGAAATATTTTTCAAGTGACAGGCTATGAAATTTGGGGAAGTACTTGAACTTTTCCCTATTTCATATATATATATATATATATATATTCCACCAAAAATATATACACACTTCAGGAAAAGAAAAACTGTTATAAATATTTTAATATTAAATTTATTGAGACATCATCTGATCAATACAACTAACCTTTGGCCTCTATAATTACAGGAGGTGCTCAAAGTGGTGACCATTAGCTTCCAGACAGTTATCAGTACAGTGAACTGCTAAACTGTATATATATTTCTTGGGCAGACTCTCTATATAGTGTTTCTCATATAAGAGAAACCATGTGATACTGGGACTTATATGTCTGATTTATTTCACTTCACATTATTTTGTCATGTTTCATCCACTTACTTAGTAATGCTTCAAGTTTACCTTTTTTATGGCAGCATGGTACCCTATTGTGTATAAATACCACATTTTCCTTATCTATTGATGTGTTGCTGGACACAGAAGCTGCTTCCAAGATCTAGCTGTTATAAATTGTGCTTCTGCAAACATGGGGATGCATGTATCCTTGTACTATGATGATTTTATCTCTTTTGAGAAGATACCTAGCAGGGGGATTGCTGGGCCACATGGTATTTCTACCTTTAGTTTTTTAAGGAATCTACATACTGATTTCCATTGTGGTTGAACTAGAACATAATTCCATCAACAATGTGGTAGTGTTACTTTTTCCTTGCTGCATTTGCTATTATTAGATTTTTGGATAATAATCATTCTTTCTGAGGTAAGATGGTATCTCAGTGTAGTTTTGCATTACTCTGATGGCCACAATAAGCATTTTTTTCATGTATTTATTGGCCATTTGTATTTCTTCTAAGAAGTAAAGTATCTGTTCATTTCAAGTGCACATTTTTTGATCAGGTCTTTTATTTTAGGGGTTTAATTTTTTGAGTTTTTAATATATTCTTGATGTTAATCTTCTATGGAATAGCTGGAAACTCCTTCCAACCCCATTATGTGGATTATCTCTTTACCCCATTGATTGCTTCCTTTGCTATGCAGAAGTATTTAAATTTGATATGATCCATTTCTTGGTTTTTGGTACTATATCTTGTGCTGTTGGGGTTCTGTTCAGAAAGCCCTTGCCTACACCTACATCTTCATGAATTATACATGCTTTATCTTCCAGGAGATTCTTTTTTTTTTTTTTTAACATTTAGATCTTTGATTTATTTTGATTTTAGCTGAGCACATGGTGAGATATATGGGTCCAGGTTCACTCTTTGGTATGCAGATATTGTTTCCAGCACTGTTTATTAAAGAAGCTGTCTTTCCTCCAGTATATGTTTTTGGCTCCTTAATGAAATATCAAATAATTATATTGCCTGGGGTTGTTTCTGCTTCTTCTATTCTGTTCCATTGATCCACATGCCTGTTTTTTGTGCAGTAGCATGCTGTTTTAATCACTATAGCTTTAAAGGATAATTATGAGTCTGGAGTTGTGATGCAACCTGCTTTGATTTTACTCCCTGAACTTCTTTTGCTGTTCTTAATCTCTTCTGATTCCATATAACCATGTAATATTTTAAATGACTGTTTAGGCTTTACCAAGTGGATTCCATTTATATACTTTTTGACTATTGGGCTTGTCAATCTAACTACTTAAAAGCTAGGAATAAGTTCACTTTTATTCATAGAAAACTGCAAATAGTGGCTTGAATAAAATGGACACTTTTTTCTCTTTAATTAAAGATAGTCCACAGTTGGGCTGTCCAGGGTTAGTATGGTAGTCATTAGGGACTCAAGCTTTATCTATCTTTTGCTCCATTATTTTTCTGGAAAGTTTTCATCATTGGGGTCACTTTTTGGCCTAAAATAGACACAGGAGCTCCAGACATCATGATCAAGTTCTAGATAGAGCAGAAGAGAAAATAAGAATCCAAGGGATTCTTCCTCAAACAAGTCAGCACCTTTAATTTGTTTCTCTAGCAGTCTCCTACAATGATTCTGCTTTCTTCCCATAGAATGCTTCTGTAGTTGGCCATATATAACTGCAAGACAGGTTGAAGGGTGGTCAAAGTAGTCCTGCTGCTAAAGGGAAAAAAGTTAACGATGGCTATTGTACAGCATCTAGTGGTTTCTGCCACACCGATCTTTGTCCTTATTACCAATTCTATCACATATCTAATTTACCTAAGTATGTTTACACAACCAAGATTATTTCCTTAAGATTCAGTCTATTTTTTGTTATTGCTAAAGCAATATCTGCTTTTTAAAAACAATTCAGATGAAATAGATATATAAATTGTTTTCATATATTTTACCACTCTGGAATGTTTTAATTCACACTATCCAGCAGGGCACAAAGGGGTCAGTTGCATTGCATTCTTACTGTTACTTGTTACTGTCTAATCAACCAGCCCAGTAAGTGAAAAACAAAAACATTAAATTGCACTTTGATTACTCATCAATTTTCTGTTGAGAACTTTTGCCTATTTTTCTATTGACACACACTTAAAAATAATTTAAAAGGGTTCTTTATGTGTTTCCTATTTAGCTGATGATTACTATATCTATCTATCTATCTATCTATCTATCTATCTATCTATCTATATCTATCTGTCTATATATTTTTATTAGTACCAGAAATTGAACTCAGGATCTTGCACTTGCTAGGCAGGGGCTGTGCTACTGAGTTATATCCCTGGCTTGATTACCATGTATTCTAATATGTTTTTCAAACCTGTCACTTTATTTTTAGTATTTTTGTCATGGAAAGATTTTAATCTCTGGATTCTTATATCTGTTTATCTTTTCTTTTTAAGACCTGTGTTGGATTTGGAATTTGTCTCCTTGCTGAGAGCCTGCCATAGCAAAATCAGCAGTTTGTCAGAAGAATACTCTCCCTCCTCTTCTCAGGCCAGAGCTTTGTGTACGTTATCTATAGGAACAAGATCAGAATGTGTCAACCACAGATCACAATCGGTGAGCTTCACACTCTACAGCAGTCAGTTTCCTGATACTTGGCATGTGTGTGAGTCCCATTTTCCTTTATGAGTGACTTTAGGGAGAGTTCCCACCAAAGACTTGTAACCCTTCCTTCCTTCCTTCCTTCCTTCCTTCCTTCCTTCCTTCCTTCCTTCCTTCCTTCCTTCCTTCCTTCCTTCCTTCCTATTGAGCCTCCCAGTTCAGGGGTTTATGGGAAACAATGTGAGTTGAAATATGACCAGCATTTACTTTTTTAGGCAGGTCATGTGACCTGGGTGGGCCTCTGTTTAGGTGCCATTAAAAGGATTAGAGGAGGTAGCCAATGTGAAAGCACCCAGCACTGTAATTAGCTCATGGCGATTGGGGCAGCCAACAGATGTTTCCCCACTCTGCCCAGAAATGAAAGAGTTTAGGTGTGTGATGCTTATGGTGGTTCCTTTTGCACTAGTAACCTCTTTACCATGCAGATAACCATCCCTTACTTTTACTGATGGTAGCTCATGTATTCAAATACTAGGGAAGCCTAAACATAACAGGGCCTCCCTGGCTATCCTGCTCCCACCTTTCAGCCTTGAGGTAAGTTTTAACTGTCCTGCCCTAGAATAACCTTCTTGCATTCCAAAAATTAGCTCCCAAACCACTGATAATTTTTTTTTTTTAAGCTGACAGCTTTCGGTTAATGAGGGGTAAGTGTGGGGCAGAGTAGGTAATCAGGGTGGCAAGTCAGGGAGACCCACAGCTGTCGGATTCCTTCTCTTTGCCTTTTAAGAATGCAAATACCTTTGGGGGGGGGGTTCCTTTGTGCATTTAATGCTGGAACTGGAGAAACTGAGACCTGAAGGAAGAGCTTATGTGACACATCACAGTGAGAGGCAGAGCCAAAACCAGGCAGCAGCCCTAGCTTCCCAGCCTTCATTCCAGGCTCCAAAGTCCTTCAGAGCAGACGACCCAGCATGGTTAGCAGCTCACAAATATGAGCATCAGAGGTCAAGATGATCATTAGTGACGGTCCAGAGATGAGTTATTTCCCATCCAAGGGGAAATAGATGCCAGATGAATGGGAACATTAGTGATTTTCATTTGCTCTGTGCTTACTTCTCTTCAAAGGTGAGCTGATTTTTTAAGCTGCAAGCCGGCAGATTTCATTCTGTGCTATTTCTGAGGTCTTGGCAGCAGAGCTGACTCTCCAGCCCAGATCTCTGAGAACTTCAACGGATCTGGTGCAGTGTGTTCCTGTGAATGGAGATTTTGACAAGTATCAACAGAGTCTGGGTGATCTGGAGTGGAACAGGAATGCATGGTGAGCAGCTCAGGGCCCAAATCCACATCTGTTTCCAAGAAAATGGGGTCTTCAACAGCCAGGGCACCCAGGAAAATCATCTACAGGCTCTTGCTATAAAGATGGGCTTGGAGGCCACCCTGAGGACACCCTGTGCCAGCCAGGTCCCCCCAGCTGTAGAGGGGATTGCTTGTAAATATCAGTTGCCAAGTATCCATCTGGGTATGGCAGGCTCCAGGAGTTTATGAGCAAAATAGCTTTAATAATTTCATCTCTAGCATTCACTGATGTAGAGCTTCTGTTTACTCTCCAGGAAGTTCATATAAGGCATGTTTGTGTGATAAGTGGGTGGGGAGCGGTACATACTAGGAAACAGTGATTTGACCTGAAAATCTATTATTAAATTTAGAATGAACAAAAATTACTCTGGCATGGGCAATATTTGTTTCAGTTCCTTTGCTCATTTAGTGTTCCCAAGCAGTTTGGTTGGTTCAGTTCATCCTGATTCTAAGACCTCTATGTTGAAACCTAACCTTCAATGAAAAGAAATTAGCACATGGGGCCTTTGGAAAGTGGTTGGATTATGAGGGTAAATCCTTTGTGTGGGGTTAGCACCCTTATAGAAGAGGTCCCAGAGAGCATCTGGCCCCTTCTGCCATGAGAGGAAACGGTGAGGAGGCATTATCTCTGAAGGATGTGTCCTGACCAGAGACTGAATCTGCCAGTGCCAAATCTCTTCATGCTAGACTTCAGAACTGTAAGAATGCATTTCTGTTGTTTGTAAGCTACTCAGTCTGTGTCGTGTGTCACTTGCTATGGCAACCAGAATGGGCTCTTGCACTCCTGGACCCTGTCCCAGGTGTCTAGTTTCAAGATGTATAAGATGAAAATTTTCCAGAGTTCAAGTTCACTCTGTGTTTCACAGTAGGACTTTCCAAAAGCCCACCCCCTCTCTTATTCAAGTGTTTAGTGGACTACATGGGTGTTGTCCACCGAGGTCCAGAGGTCCCAGGCTGGGCTCATGGTGAGGGTTCTGAGAGTTCAAGGTGTATTTGATGACTGCAGGGACTCAAATCCAGAGACTGCCACCACTGTCACTGTGCCCCACACCTCTTGGTTGTTCTTTTCTGAGATGAGAAAAATAGAGAATTCTCAATAGCTCAAGCTTCCCCAGGCACTGTTCAAGCCGTATTAATAGGACCTCAAATTCACCAACTCTTGTTTCACTAGAAGCTCATGTGGTTAGGGCTGAAACCCT